>JAUZSU010012786.1:0-11068 GCA_034780255.1 Parotocinclus maculicauda
AGGTCCAGCCAAACTGAGCAACCATGGGAGAAGAGCCTTGGTGAGGGAGGTAAAGAAGAACCCAAAGATCACTGTGGTTGAGCTTCAGAGATGCAGTAGGGAGATGAGAGAAAGTTCCACCTAGACAACTATCACTGCAGCTCTCCACCAGTCGGGGCTTTATGGCAGAGTGACCCGACTGAGCTAAAAGCCCCACATAGAGTTTACCAAAAACACATGAAAGACTCCCAGATTATGAGAAATAAGATTCTCTTATTCTCAATGTTCACCATCCAGCCTGACGGAATTTAAGAGGATCTGCAAGGAAGAATGGCAGAGAATCCCCAAATCAAAACTTGTTGCATCATTCCCAAAAAAGACTCATGACTGTATTAGCTCAAAAGGAGCTTCTACTAAATACTGAGCAAAGGGTCTGAATACTTATGACCATGTGATATTTAATTCTTTCTTTTTTAATAAATTTGCTAAAATCTATTTTTTTTCTGTCAAGATGGGATGCTGAGTGTACATTAATGAGAAATAAAACACACTTTTTTGTTTTAGCAAATGGCTACAATGAAACAAAGGGACAAATGAAAAAGTCTGAATACTTTCCATAACCACTGTATATAAATTCTCTAAAATCTTAAAAAGGCCAGTTCCTTTGTGATAGGGGGGGAAATATTTAAAAGTTGGCTGATCCTGTTATACATTTTGCCTTTGTAAGTAAGCTCCATAACATATCAGTTATTAAAACAAATGTTTTCTTGCAAAGATTCTCACAAAGTACAGTTTTTGTTGAGACTCGATTTTTTTCTCAATTTGTCCTCAAACTTTGAACTTGAAACTTTTGTTCCCACTGAAGCATATACTTTGAGTTTTTGTAGCCAACACGTGGAAATTGGTCAAGGACTGTTCAGTGGCTCCTGTGTAACTGTTACCTGCTCCATATAACTTGTAAATCTTTAAATTAAATTGATAACTGTGACATTTTATAGCTGATACATGCAGTCAATGGGCAATCAAAATTATACAAACTTCCCTGTGCAGCTTTAATTTTAATTTACAAAGTCAGTAATATATCAAAATTCCTATTTTAATTTGTTTGCACTGTAAAACAAATAAAGATATACAAATTAGTGTAACATGCAGTTTGATGGTGCAGTTGTTAGCAATGCTAATAAAAAGCGCAGAGATTCTCAGTTTGATCCTGACCTTAGGTTCTGCCCCAGGTACTTTCTTCCCACATTCCAAAGACATGTGTTAGGTCAACTGGTGTTTCCAAAGCGTCCTTAATGTGTGAATGTCCTACAATGGATCTGTGCTCTGTCTAGGCTTGTTCATGCCTTGCACACTGTACCGTCGGTTAGGCACAGGCTCTCCCAAGAAAATAGTGTAATGACACCATCTAAAGAAATAGTTTAATTTACAAATTTCAATTTACAAAAGTTTACAATCAATAGAAAACCTGTACTATATGCATGGTCACAACAGCAAAATGCATTACAACAACTTAAAACGCTCTTACACCTTTAATTATGTGTTTAAATTTACCAGGACATTTAGCTTGCCCTAATCCACACCATAGAAATCCCAGGAAAACCTCCAGGGTACTCAAAATACAAATACAGCCAAATAAATACCAACAAAATCTTGTACACAAGTCATCCAGGGGTTTTGTGTAAAACAACACAGTGGCCTTGTTTGTGTTTTTAATATAACCAATTAAAACCAATAGTAACTGTATGGAAGGAGCTGATTCTTAGCCAGTACTTCTACTTTCATTGCTTAGCCCGATACATATAAGTGTAGAAAACAAAACTAAGAATACTGTTCAAAAGAACATATCCAAGGCATTAAGATCAGTATTCTCAATTGCAGACTTCTCCAACTGTGATCCTGAGATGAACTCCTCAAGAAAGTCATCATTGGTGGAGGATGGATTGTTCAAAGGTTGATCTGAAAACACAGGAGAGGAGGCCAAATCCTCTTGTTGTATGCTTTCTGATGTTCCTGCACCTTGCTCATTGTTCAGCTTGTCTATAAGGCCTGTGCTATCGGGTGACAGGTTACTGGCACTCATTGTTGGAGATAGCAGCTCAGCAAAGAAATTCTCATATGCTGGGCTATCAAATGCGGACGTGCTTGAGGTGACCGAGTATGGTGAACAGACATCAGTGCTGTCTGGCTTGGGAATGAACTCACTTTTGTCTTTACTAAGTATTTGATTTAGCTTTGCCAGTTTCTTCTTTTTGGCCTTCAGTTTTTTCAAAAGCTTGATTCTGAGAGCATCAGTGGTAGACACAACTGTCATGGATGATGACAAATTTGGGGTCTCTCTGCCAGCACACTTTGGGAGTACAGATGCTGTAACTGGAGAAGAAGAACAGGTGAAAGACTTCTGAGGAAGTGAAACAGTGGACGATTTCATAAGTGGATTCCTCAAAAGTCCTCCATGTAAAACTGGTGAATTTTTGACTCTGTAACCACCAAAAAGCTCAGCAGGCTTGGCTGGTAAGGCCTCGCTGTTTTCACACCTCAGGTCAGGCTTCAGTGAAGGATCAACAGGTACTCTAAATGGTGTTGACTGATGGGAAGGATCGCATTTAAATGATTCAATTGGGTGTGATGAGTTTAGGACAGGTAGACACTGGCTCTCTTGTGTGGGCTCCACTGCTGCTGAAGCTAATAAATCTCCTCCCGAGGGAAGAATTACCTTTGGTGTAGATAAAACTTCCTCAGCATTAGTCAGTTTGACATTTGGAAGGCATTGGGAGCTTTCATCTAAAAATGAAGAAACATTTGTGACAGTAGACTCCGCTACACTCCGCTCTTCTACACTTTCCTTGGTATTGGGGAGAGACTTTCCTTCAGCATCTACTTTGACCTCAACCAGTGTGAGTGTGACAATATCATTATGAGTAAGACCCTCAAATGTTTCAAGCAGTGTGGTGCTGCCTATAGAAGAATCCAAAGTGTTGATAGTCTTATTCTTATCGTCATTTACTGTCAAAGCCTCTACGATACATCGGTCATCTGGTACTGAATCCATTTTTTGAAAGCTGTCACCTTCATTACAACTTCCCAGTGTGTCCTCCGCAAGAAGAGGTTCATTAAACAAGGAATCATTTTGAGACTCTGCTTCCCAGAAGACAATGTGTAACTGATTAGCTGGGAGTCGAAGTCTTTTGTGGGTTATGCAGTTAGGGTACTTCAAATCATCAAATTCTAACCATGAACCTGTGGAAAAATAGAATAAGCATTACCAATTTTGAAACTATATGACAAATAAAGGGTGCTGGGGAATAGGACAACAAACATGTTTTATCAATATATAATACAACATTTATCTCTAATATTTGAGAGACAATGATCACAAACATGAGTGAGGAAAACATAAAATTAGAATTGTAATGTCATGTAGCTTGTAAAAAATGCCATAGCATATTAACATGCAATATGTGCTTTAAAATGAGGTAGTTTAGTAACAGAAGGTTACTGGAAATGGCATTATTCACTCAAGTACCTTCTACTTAGTGAGAAAACATAACCTATAGCTATGACAATGTAAGTATTTTTTATTAATATTTTATTTTTAAAGTTACTGTATTACATGTTTTACTATAAGCTGTGTTGTGTTTATATGTTTCCAGCTTCTTTTCATTGATGGCCACTTGGTTGGACGACACATTCTGTTTTATCCTATCTGATGTTTTACAAACTAAACACTGCAGTGCAGATCCCTGTATATTCCTATTTCCACACAACCAAAATTAGATTAGCACAGTGTTTTTAAGAACAGCTGCTTTTTTTTTTTTTACTGTTTTACTGTGCTGTTTTCTTCTCCTTCTGCCTATGACATTCCATGGCGACTAGTGTATGTTGTAGTTGACTAGTCTACGCAACCCCTATTTTATTTTTTACATTATATATTTAAGACACATTTACCTAATAAAAATCATGAAGGGATTCATTCTGCCGTACAGAATAATCAGATTACCTAACATTAGTAGGGCACAATACTGCAAACGTTTCTTTTAAAAACTACAAATAGACAATGCATGTCACAGTAGGTCAAGAAGTGCTAGAGTACACAGCTCATGGCCAACACACACACTTTTTTTTATGAATTTTAATGAACCTACAGTAAAATAGATACATACCATCAGGTTGGTGGATCCATGTAGCAAAGTGCTTGAGTTGCTTATTATATTGTATGATAGCTCTGATGTTGTAGTGTGCGCCTTTGAAATCAAATGAATACCTAGAGACATCCTTCCGTGGCAATCCCTCCACAAAATGCAGGACAAATACTGAAGATATTCTAGATTACATATAGTGGCATAAATAGAAATGTGAGTAAAACAAATATGACATTCCTGTACGCTAAAATACAATGAAAAACTATTTAAAAAATTAACACGCAGGTGACTTACCTCTCTAAAACCAATGTCCTCCTTTGGTTCTTACGAAGGCAGCTGTTGCATGGTGCTCGGTGGACTGCTTTGAGTGGATGCCAATCACACAAAACCTGTGTGAATGTTGTTACAGTCTTGTTTACCCTGTAAAGAGATTTCAGTCTGTAAATGATATTTATAGAGAGCTACACTAGCAACCTATAAAAAAAATCATTAATTACTTCCCTTCCTTATTTGTTTAATCCTGGACAGGGTTAAGGGACAGAGAGTGGCATAGGGACCAAGGCATAACCCTAGACAGGGTACCAATCCATCACAGGACATGCACACTGGGGTCAATTTAGCATAATCAACTAAATCTAACAGACATTTTTGGACTGTGGGAGGAAAACAAAGTAAACCCACATGGAGGATATGTGGACTCCGCCCCGAAAGGACCCAAAACACTCACTGCAAGCCGGCAGTGTTACCCACTGAGCCACCCATATGATAAGCAACCAAATCAAAAAATTCAATTCTAAAGATGTCTAAAGTGGTCCTTAATAAAAAACTGTCGTTAATTGAATTTAATTTATTACAAATATTTGAAAACAGTTTTATTAACAAGAATAATTTATTAATTATTTGCCCCATTAGAAATTATAATTTGACATCTGCAAAATGGCTATTTTTGGCATACTATAGTTACACAAATACATACAAATGTTTTGTTTGTAATATACATTTTATTCCTCTCAGTTGTATAATATCTACATGTCCAGTATGATTCATTAAGACTTAAGATTTTCTTCCAAATAGTATTTGTATTAAGATCCATGGCAAGTTGGTGCTTCACTCTCCGAGAACAAATTAATGTGTTGAGTGTGCATGTCCGATTCATTATCATGTTTAGACAGACGGATTTCTGGTTTGATTTCCCAGATCAGAGCATATTTAATCACCAATTTATGCAGAAAGCAAAGCAATCCCAAAGGCTTCACATACATTTATTGCAAATGTATGCTCTGAGAATTACGATTAAAGCTAAAATTCAGCTCTGTATCGGATTTCTTAATCTGATTTCTAGATTGGACAATGCTGTATCCATGACTTTGTTAATGTCCAGTTATCCGTGTTTTCTAAAATGGACTGAGGAGCAGTTTAATGTGTTAAATGCTGTGTGTTGATCTGAATCAAGTAATGGCTACAAAAAAATCCCAATACAAATGATAATACCCAAAACACTGTTACAGCAATAACAAACCTTTTAGAAGGCAAGGATATGCTGGTGTCTCTCTAGGTTTTATGAATGTTGTCAGGGAAATCATATCAAGTCATACCAAACTTTTTTTCACCGCCAAGTGATGGATCTAGTTGAGTAGTTAATTAATGAATTAAGTATTAAACAAAGACCTCTATACAGACGACTGTTTTACATTAGCTACCTAGTGTTCAGTTCGTATCCACAGGATGTGCACTTGAATTCCCACTGACCAACATGTTGGAAAAAACTATTAGCCCAGTCATCTGACCTCAGGAGAAGGGGAAGGGCAAAGACGGGGGTCTCTTTTTGACCTGCAAAACAATGTAACATTAAAAACAGCGTAGAACTTTTTTTCATATAAATTAAATAATAAAGACCTAGCAGTTAACGCATAATTAGAATGACTACATGACAAAGTAGAAAAAGGGGACAAAACTGGATGCAGAAAACCAAATATACAGTCCTCACAAAAGTAGGTACAGCCCTCACATTTTTTAACTTATTACATCATTTCATGGAACAACACTGAAGAGAAGACACTCTGATACAGTGTAATGTAGTCCGTCTACAGCTTGTATAACAGTTCAAATTTGCTGTGCCCTCAAGATAACTAAACACACAGATATTAATGTCTAAACCGTGAAAGTGAAAATGGCCAAACTGTAGTTAAGCATGGTGGCGGAAATGGTCTGGGGCTGCATGAGTGTCGCTGGATATGGGAAGCCAGTGTGTCTCCAGACCTACATCTTATCGAGCATCTGTGGGGAATTCTCAAACAGCAGGTGGAGAAGCGGAAGCTTTCTAACACCCACCAGCTCAGTAATGTCATCATGGAGGAGTGAACAAGGACTTCAGTGCCAACCTGTAAAGCTCTAGTGAAGTCTAGTGAACATGCTCAAGATAGTTAAGGAAGTGCTGGCCATTTTCACTTAAAGGTGTACTTACTTTTGGTGCCAGCAGTTTAGACATTAATGTATTCTGAGGGCACAGCAAATTTACACTGTTATAAAAGCTGTATAGTAATTTAAACATAATAATAAAATTATTTAAATATCATACAATGCAGTTGTAGTCATTCCAATGAAGTTGGGACGATGTGTAAAACAAATAAAAACAGAATATAATGATTTGCAAATCCTTTTTAACCCATATTCAACTTAATATGCTATAAAGGCAAGGTATTTAATGTTCAAATTGATAAACTGTGTTTTTGTAGCAAATGTTTACTCATTTTGAATTTGATGCCTGCAACACGTTCCGAAAATGTTGGTACAAGGGCAACAAAAGACTGGGAAATTTAAGGAATGCTCAAAAAACAATGTTTGAAACATTCCACAGGTGAGTGTCATGATTTGGTATAAAGAGATCATCCCCAAAATGCTCAGTCGTTCACAAGCAAGTATAGGGCGAGGTTCAGCACTTTGTAAACAACTGCATAAGCAAAAAGTCCAACAGTTTAAGAACAACATTTTTCATCCTGCAATTGCAAGGAATTTAGGGATTTCATCATCTACAGTCCATAATATCATCAAAAGAATCCGAGAATTGGAGAAATCTCTGCAAGTAAGCGGCAAAGCCGAAAAACATTGGATGCCTGTGGCCTTCGAACCATCAGACGGCACTGCATTTAAACCAACATCATTCTGTAATGGATGTTATCACATGATCTTAGAAACACTTCAGAAAACCATTATCAGTGAACACAGTTCATCTCTCCATCTACAAGTGCAAGTTAAAACTCCACCATGCAAAGCAAAAGCCAAATATCAACAACAGCCAGAAACACCACCGACTTCTCTGGACCTAAGCTCATCTGAGATCGGCTGACACAAAGTGGAAAAAGTGTCCTTTGGTCTGATGAGTCCACATTTCAAATAGTTTTTGGAAATCATGGACTTCGTATCTTCTGGGCCCAAAAGGAAAAGAACTGTCCGGATTGTTATCAAAGCAAAGTTCAAAAGCCAGCTTCTCTGAGGGTATGGGGGTGTGTTAGTGCACATGGCACTAGCATCTGTAAAGCTGATAATGCTAAAAGGTACATAGAGGTTTTGGAGCAACATATGCTGCCACCCAAGCAAGGTCTTTTTCAGGGACGTCCCTGCTTATTTCAGCAAGACCATGCAAAGCCACATTTTGCACGTGTTACAACAGCGTGGCTTTATAGTAAAGAGTGCGGGTACTAGACTGTCCTTCCTTCCATCCAGACCCGTCTCCTGTTACAAATATGTGGCACATAGTGTTGTTTAAAATAAAGGTGATGTAACACAGTGATAAACATGCCCACATCCCAACTTCTTTGGAATGTGTTGCAGGCATCAAATTCAAAATGAGTAAATTTTTGCAAAAAAACAATAACGCTTATACGTTTAAACATTAAATATATTGTCTTTGTAGTCTATTCAATTGCATATAAATTGAAAAGAATTCGCAAATCATGATATTCTGTTTTTATTTATGTTTTACTCAACGTCCCAACTTTAGTGAAATTGTGGTTGTAGTATAATAGTAAAATATAGTAATTCTATTGAATCCTAACTACGGACTAGAAAAGAAAACATAAAAGACTAATTATAAAGAAAGAGAAGGAATGATAACATGAATGTTACTGATGCTTATTGAAATCATTAAGAGATTTTGTTACATTAATTATTTAACCAGACTGTTTAATATAAAGAATCAAGTGCAAACAAAAACAGGCCAAGGCATTTAAGATTTAACAACATATTGCCTGAAAACACAGTGTACCAACATCCCTAAATCTTGGTGCTCTGTGCCTATAACAGTTATACCGAGTCTCAACTTGGTTGCTGTTAAAATGTCAGGAAAGATCAATACTCAATTCTTATACAGTAATATGGGTAATAAACTGGGTAATAAACTGGTTATTGAACATGAATTAGTAAAATACTAGCAAAAATGTTACAAATTTAAGTATGAGCAGTCCACAGTTCAGTATTAATAATTTACTATTAATACTTTCTCATTTATATCAATGTGTTAGTTTGTTTGTTGACGGGTGGATTAAGCGGAAGATGATGGATGGATGAATGAATAAATTAATGACATTTTCAGGACATTGGATCTCTACTTCACCATGCCAGCAAACTACCCGTTAATTAAAACTCACATTATTGACACTGACGATGACTCCAGTGGAGGCACAACCTCTGCTTATCTCCTCAACAGCCAAGCTGTAGGCCAGGTAATCCATTCCCGCTCCCCCGAGGCTTTCTGGGACTTCCATGGCCATCACACCCATTGATCCAAGTTCCAGTACCTACAAAGCAAAATTAAATCTGAAAACACCTCTCATTACAATACAGAGTAAGGTGATTAAGGTAATTTACTATCAATAGACACTTTATTAGATACAATTCCTTGCTTCTACAATCCCTGCACAATGTATTAGTTCCACTTAACTTATACAGTTGCAAAAACAAGTATGTGAACCCTTTGGGACATCTTGGTTTCCTGCATAAACTGGTCATTAAATGTGTTCTGATCTTTATCGAAGTCACAACAATAGACAAACATGTGACCCATGCCTCACAGAAAAGAGCTCTCAGAAGACCTACATTCAAGAAATGTTGACTGGCAGGAAGCTGGAAAGTGTTACAAATGTATCTCTAAAAGCCTTGTTGTTCATTTGTCCATGGTAAGTCAGACAGAAAATGGAGAAAGTTCAGCACTGTTGCTACTCTCCTGCTACATAAAGACGACTGCAAGAGCGCAGCGAAGAATCCTCAATGAAGTGAAGGAGAATCCTGTAGTGGCACAAAATCTCTGGCACATGCTAAAGTTTTAGTTGACTAATCCACAATAAGTAACACATTAAATAAGAACAGAGTTCAGGGTTCAGTGCTGCACACTTGAAGTTTGCAAAAAAACACCTGGATGTTCCACAGCACAATGAAGAAAAAAAACCTCATCCCAACTGTGAAATATGGTAAAGGGGACATCATGAACCTGGACTGATTGCTGTCATTGATTAAAAAATGAATTTCCAAGTTTACCAAGACATTTTGCAGGAAAAGTTAAAACCAACAGAACTAAAGCTCAACACAGGACGGGTGATGCAACAGAACAACAAGCCAAAGCATAGAAGTAAATCAACAAGAGAATGGCTTCAACAGAAGAAAATACATGAATATTTTTGAGTGGTGGACTTTCAGTACATCATTGACACTGAGGTGTTTAAAATTACAGCAGCACTGCTGTGTCTGATCCACTCATACCAGCACAACACACACTAACAAACCACCACCACATCAGTGTCACAGCAGTGTTGAGAATGACCCACCACCCAAATAGTTCCTGATCTGTGCTGGTCCTCTTGTGGTTCTGAGAACAGAGTAAAGGGGACTAACAAAGTATTTAGAGAACTAGATGGACTAGAGTTTGTAACCGTAACAAATTTGTAACAAGGTGCCTCTATATGGTAAGTGGAACTGATAAACTTCACAATAGACGTAGACAGAGGGAAATGTACCTAATAAAGTGGTCAGTGAGTGCACCTTTATGTGCTATCAGTATTTTCACATGAGAGTACAAATACAAATGGTTACTAGTCTTATTTTAAATTCATGTTTTGTAAATTACCAATTTAATAGAACTGACCTAAACTGGAATGACATTTTCCAGATACACAAGCTTTGCTGCTTTGCATTACACACACTGCAATACAACCATCTTTCCTCATAGTTCTTACATGTAAGAGTGATACATTTACAGCAAAGAGTGAAGGATCTAGAAATGCAGCGGCATAAACACTACAGCCAAATTTTAAACACCTCAGTGTCACTGATGTACTGAAAGTCCACCAGTCAAAAATATTCAGCCACCAGCATTTTGTAGGTAGTATCCTGTGAGCACTGATGAAGGATAAGAGGATGACTAACACAAACTGTACAACAACAACAACAACTCTCTTTGACTTTACATATACAAGATGGAGTAATAATACTCTGGTTGGGTCACTTTACAGAAGAACATTTTTTTCCACACTGTATATCATTTACAGCATTTAGCAGACGCCCTTATCCAGAGCGACTTACAATTCATACAGTCTTTTAATTCAAGCAATGGTGGGTTAAGGGCCTTGCTCAAGGACCCAGCTGTGGCAACTTGGCAGAGGTGGGATTTGAACCCAGGACCTTCAGGTCCAGAGTCCAGTGCCTTATCGGCTAGGCTACCACAGTCCATATACCAGAATATTATGTAACTCTAGTGGTTACTATGGTTACATAATGAACAAATCACACAGTCTGGCCAGAGGGGGCACAATACTGCATGTTCCCTAATGATCAGTTATGTTTTTAATAATAAATTCTTACCACCTGTGGGTTTTTTTTTTACTACGGTGTATGTGACTACCTGCTTGTCTGGGAATGAATGGTTTTTGTCGAGCTTTGCAGTAATGGGAGCCAGT
>JAUZSU010012797.1:0-11068 GCA_034780255.1 Parotocinclus maculicauda
AAAAAAAAAAAATCGATTTTTTGAAAATGAGAATCGATACTGAATCGTTCAATGTTAGAAACGCGATTCGAGCTCGACTCAATTTTTTCCTGCACCCCTAATATATATATATATATATATATATATATACCAATAAGTAGCTAAAACCTAGTAGCTCAGTTAATTTGGTGAGCTACGGTTATTAGAATTTATGAATAAAATTATGAATTTTACTTATAATACGAGATGCCATGAGAAAAGCAAGTTCAACTCATTATAGTGATTCAAACTGTGAGCAGAGTGCATTGTTACACCCCTGTTACAGTTCTAGACCAGCCAATGAGAATTGGTCCTTTTTTTATTCTTGGTCCTCACAGGGTTTCTGACTTTTTGCCACTGTTTGCTCAATTTGGGATTGACCTTTTAGGATAACATAATGTTGTAAAGCTGCTTTGAGACAATGCTCAGTTGTAAAAGCACTATATCAATAAATATGACTTGACTATAATAATTATTATAGCTGATAATGTTATGTGAGTAACACAGTGGCATTAAACCTAAAATGTTTTGTTTTTGGTGTGTTTCTAGGGTGCAGTCCAGAGCATAAACTGTCCCAATGTCTGCTGCTAGTTAATGTGCTGGGGAAACTTCACTGCCAGCCAGAGGACGTGCTGAATCTCTGGTGTAATGGAAGTCGATTCTCAGAGGAAATGCCCAGGTGTGCCATTTAAAATCACAGGGGAAATGTTTTAAGTACACAACTAGCTTAAATAACTGCACTGCTCATAAATAGGGGATATTTCAAAACTAATTTGAAGCGATTAACAAAGGAAGCATTTTATTTTATTTCAATAAACAAAGTCATCAGAAAAGCAAATGAAAAGTCAAAGAAAGTTGTTCGATTATGCAAATGAGTTGCAAACTCAATTATCATGATTGAGTAGCAAGCATCATATTCATGGGGGGAACAGAAGCATGTCAAACTGGAAGAGAGTACCACACATTGACTGTGCAGGAGGGTATATGGTCACCCAAGACTGCCAAAACACACCGACAGTGATGGAACATAAACGGGATCAGATTGTCAAGCAGTTCTTGTGGGATCCTCTTCCACTCTTGCTCCAGAGCACCTTCTAGCTCAAGAAGCGTTGTGTGAGGCACTGGACAGTTTGCCATATGTCTTCTTGGTACATCCCAAGCATGTACAACTGGATTCAGGTCTGAAGACTGTGAAGGCCAGTTCATTTGTTCAATTCCTGCCTCCTGAAGCATTTTGTTGACGAGATGCGCACGGTGAGACCTTGCGTTATCGTCCATGAAAAGTTGTTTCCAACTGCTCCAGCATAGGGGGGTACCACTATAGGGTGCAAGATCATGGAATGTTCAGATGCTCCAGCACTTTCAGCATTTTATAGAGTGCACTTCACCATTAAATAAGTGTTTTACAGGGTTTTGGCTGAACATGAGATCACATCAGTGTTGACAGTTTCTGCACCTGTAATAGTCACATTTTAAGGTTGTGCCGTTCATGATGAGTAGGGACAATTATGGACAATCCTACTGTTTCGTTGCTGACAATGACTTAACAGGGTTTACTGTTTTCATGTCAAGAATCAAAACAGTTTGCATTGCTAATTAAACCTTTAAACTGTTTATTATTTAAAGAAAACCTTTAAACTTAAAGATTTGTCCTGAGTAGTGGGAGTTTTTTTACTTTATCACATACCAGGAATAAACTTTACAGGAGTTTTCATTACATTGCTAAAATACTGCATGTTACAAAGACAAACAGTATATACATAACAAAAGATGAATTGTTTATGCATAGTAGTACATACCAGTAATATAATAAATAAGTAAAATGAATGTTATGTTTATGAATGTTATGCTAAGCTTTTGGTATAAAGCAGCATGATGGACACAGGCTTTCCAAAAGTCATGTCACAGAAACTAGTATTTTGTAGGATCCCCTCTAGACCAGTGAATTACAGCAACTCTATGTGGTATCAATTAGTGTACAAAAGACACCTGTCAGGACGCTGAGCCATTTTCTAGTCACTCACAGCATTTGGTAGTTATTACACATTATTTGTAGGTGCAGGATCTCAGATACAAATGGACCTCTCCACCACATCCCATAAATTCCTGACTAGGCTAATGTTGGGTGAATGTGCAGGCCACACAATTCATCAGAACTCTCCACAATGCAAATTCTAGACAATTTGGGTCTGATACCATTGTTCATTACCCTGCTGAAATATTCCCATCAATGTGAGAGTACATGAAGTCTGTGAAGGGATGCAAATAGTCATTAAGCAATGAAACATAGCAGGCACTGGTCAATGATGTTAGATGGACCGGTGGACCCAACCCATGCCTTGCGGACATACCCTGCACCAGTATTGACCCACCACCAGCCTGTACACTGCCTTAATGGCAGCTGGGGTCCATTGTTTTATATGGTGTTCACCACAAATGAATCCTACCATCACCCTGTAACTATTGGTACTATGATTTAGTCAAGGGTACAGTTAGCAACCTCAGGGGCCCAGGTGCAGTGCTGTATCTGGTGTTGTGGTGTCAGTATAGAGACCCCTGTACATCATCTGCTCCCATATCTCATAGAATCTAAAGAACACTGCACTGACCTGCAGGATATGCCTGTCCCATGGAATTTCCCAGAGGCCCAGTATACATGGAATGTCACAATTGCCTGGCACCCACTGCCATGCCTTGTTCAAACAATTCACGTCACCTTGACATGAGCATGATGGGCAATTGAGCATTCCCAATATGCCCCCTTACGGTAACTGCACTTCATAGTGTTGTCCCATATCTTTTGGCATGTCAATGTATTCAAATACATACACTCCACATACTGTGTTCAAGTCTTTTGCTTGTTTGTGAAAGTGTTATTGGGGTCGAGTTGAAGGGAGGGCCATTGTTTACCGTCCTGGGGTAAAAGCTATCCATGACTAATGATGGTTAATTTTTTTTTTTACTTTCTCTCTAGGTTGTCAATCTTTGAGGCACTGTTTGTCAGTTTCAGACAGTGCCTGGTAGAGCAGTCTCTGCCCATTAGGTTGCCAGGTGTGATGCATCGTGGCCAAGCACAAAGCACAGTGAGCCTTCACCAGCATGTATGTGTGCATCTGTGTGGCTTTGTGGCAGCACTACCTGCTCAACACTTTCCAATACTGGTCAGTATACTTCACTGTTTATATAATTTTCTTTGGTGTTTGGTGCAGTGTTGTTGTATTATGCTTGTAAAGGTTGCAATTTTGTTTTTATTATGTTAAAGTTATTGTGGGAATGCCTGTCTGAGGCTATATTCACTGTTTAGATTGCTTCCCATTCCCTTAGAGTAAATGGATTTGAAGCTGCTGCCTTTGTTTTCTGATTACAGATGATTATTTGTTTATTTCAGAGACATTGTGAGTAGAGCTGCACTGATTTTCTTGGCTGATGATATGATCGACCGATTCCAATTTTAAACTTCTCTTTTAATGTAAACTCCTTCATTGTTAAACAAAGATAGCAGGGACTGCTGGTTTATGCATGTCTCTGTGCTCTAACTAGATTTAGCTTATACCTCTTTAACTTTGATGGCTTTGTCAAATTCCACGTGTTCTACAATGTGTTTGTTTATAAAGACGGTACTGACACGTGTCGATGCTGAGGAAGGGTTCAATTTTATGATTTAGGGCAATTGGTGCCTCTCTAGACTTAATATTAAGGGCATATTTAGCTGCTTTACATATAACATACATATAATACATAGAGCACACACATAAAGGTGTGTTCAAATGTCAAATAATTAGGCTGTTACAAGGGAACAGAACAATAGGGTTTTCATTACTGTTGGTGGGAACTGCCTTTAAGAGGGAAAAAAATCTCAAGGGCTGTTCCTAAAACTCCAAATCAGAAAATAGTTGCGTCAGTATGGAAAATGTAAATATCATGCACTTTAATGCACGATTTAGAAAATTTCAATAATTTTCAATAATAATCCTCTGACCATATTTGCACATCAAAGACTCTGCCTTTTCTGAATGCTGCTTTTGTACCAAATCATGATTATCATTAAGTACTAGCTCTACGTCTAGACCTGAACAGGATAGCAAAGAAAACAGTGTTTTTATTGGAGTGGTTAGCATGGTTCCTCCTGTGTCGAGTTTGCATGTCCTTTGTGTCTGTGTGGTTTTTTTTTTTTGCCTGGGTTTCCTCCCACAGTCCAAAGACATGCATTTGATTAATTGGTTACGCAAAATCATTTAAATATGTTTGACTAGTCTAATATGTACTTTGTGTTAGTTAGTTACCTTGTGTATCAATGTAACTTTGTGTCTTCCATAAATACCCGTTTATTCTGAAAGTAACATCAAATAAACCAATTAAACTAAAAACTTTTTTACTATTAAAACATACTTTTCTACTACCAATTACCACTACATTTTTATTTTCTCACACCCCCAAATGCCCCAGACCCAGCCACTTGCTGGCAGTGAGCACTTGATTCTGATGCCTGCATTCCACTCACAACAGATTTTTAGTACTTTTTAGATTTTGGAATAAAAGAAAAATTACTTGTGTAATTAGTGATTATGGAGCAAGGCTGTTAGAGCTGCACACTGGATTGTGTGTAGATGCTTTGTCTTCTCTTTCTGCAAAAAAACCCCTACTTTTTTCATTATTACTGCATCATTAGCATCCTCCCTATCTACTTCCTACAGGAACAGTCACTGTTAGAAGCTGTGCTCCAAGTGGACACCCAGACAGCTATCTTGGCCACAGACGTCTGGTGCTTCCTGGCACGGTGAGTGTGCACATTCCCAGCAATGACTCTACAGCTGACAGTGAGTGAAGAGTGAAGTCAGAGTGAAGTCATACAATGCAGATTTGTATGTAAGGATATGTTTATACATTCACTGATCACTTTACCTGATCACCTCCTTGTTTCCACACTCATTACCCATTTGATCAGTTCCATGTATGATATAGTAGCACTCAGTATGATAAGTAAGCTTAGTTCTGCAATTACACACTGTAGTCCATCTGACTGACATACTGTGTTAGTGTCCTTTACTCTGCTCTTTAATGGACTCCCACAAGACCACCACCGATCAGGTACTATTTGAGTGGTGGATCATTTTCACGACTGTAGTGACACTGACATGGTGGTGTGTTATTGTGTGTATTGCTGGTATGAATAGATTAGACACAGCAGTGCTGCTGGAGGATTTTTTTTAACACACCTTACTGTCACTGTTGGACTGAATATAGCCCCCCATCCAAAAATGTCCAGCTACTAGGATCCTGTAGGAAGTATTCTGTAAGCAGTGATGATGATGACTGTGTAACAACAGACGAGCTTTTATTTTTGACTACATGTCTACTACAAGGTGGAGCAAACTGGTAGATGCAATCACTTCTAAAACAGTTTTGCATCTTTTGTCTATGCATCTCTGCAGTCAACATCACTGAACCAGTTTAATTTGTAAATAGTGTCCAATATACCCACATTACATGTATTCATTCATTAATATTTCTATCTGCCTGTTCTTGGTCAGGGTTGCGGGGAAGCCAGTTCCTAGCCTGCACCACAGGGCACAAGGCAGGAACAAGATTAGACAGGGAACCAATCCATTGTAGGGCAACTTTACATAAATCTTTAATCCAGTTCAAGGTCACACAGGGACAGAAGCCTATCCAGTAGCACAGGGCAAAAGACAGGAAATAAGCTTGGATAGGGTGCTAGTCCATCGCATGGAATACTTTAAAGAAAAGAGATAACCTAATGCATGCTTTTAAATGTGAATGGAAACCTAGATAAAATCCATGTAAACACACAAAGAACATACGCTGGACTAGGCATCAAACCTGGGTGTCTGGACAGCAATAAATATCTTTTAACAGCCGGCTGCTACAGTCCCAAATCAAAAAAGTTGGGACAGTATGGAAAATGTGTATTTTATTACTTTTGAGACAGTATGAACCTAAGATGTTTTTTTGTCTGAATCGAACAAAATAACACCTGAAACATTAAATTGCTTAGTTTACAAAAAAGTTACAAACTTTACTGTCCCAACTTATTTTTGGATTGAGTTGCAGGCCTGAAATGCAGAAATGGATGATTACTAACAAATTAAATCAAGCTGACCAGAAAAAAAAAAAATCGTGAAATCAGGTTCATATTGTCTGCAATGAAATAAAAGTCAAAGTAAATATAAGAAATACTGTGTGTTTTGTCATGTGCATTTTCTGTGTTTTGTACTGTCCAAGCCTTTTCTGATTTGGGCTTGTAGAAACTGCAGTTCTCAAGGAAATAAGGTTGAATCCCAGGTGAGACTTGCATAGTGAAGGCTGAGTGTTGCTTTTATGAAACTACGATGAACCCTGTCCAGGATGCACCTTTATATGTGCTCAGTGAATTCCGGGTTAGGCTCCAGACCCTTCCCTGCGACCCTGTCCAGGATAAGTGGGGGGAAAAACAGGATGTTTTTACTTTGCTTTGCTTTTACTTTTAAATTTATTCAATTATCAGTTATTAAAATGTGACATGCTGACATCTATCAGCCTTTTTTCAGCAATTGTGTGGTGTTTGCTGTAAATTAAGTATTGCTCATTTTTTTAAGTTAGGCAGTGGTAGGAGATTTTACCTAGCTTTCTGTCCCTTTCAAGCTTTGTGCTTGTGTGTGTCTGTGTTTGCAGATATGGCACGGCCGATCTATGTTTGCACCATGTTCTCCTCATAGCTCACCTGGTGAGTGCAGCAGTTTGATGTGACCTTTCTGTCTGCTTGTAAAATATTTTGGAAATCTCCTGGGAGGGAAAGGATAAGGCTCACTGTGTTACTGGCACACTAACAGAGTGGCAGTTGGTGTCAAATATGCACCGTTGTTTATCTTGCCAGTAGAAACATCTGATACAGTCTCTGTCCTATAGTGATGGCTTGAAAGAATTTCTACATTAATGACTGCTTAGATTGTTGGTGCCCTTACATGATGTCTAGTACTGTGTGAAAGTCTTAAGCTGCATTTGTTGTCTTAGCAATGGTACAATGTACGATGGCCAGGAAAGCTCAAACGTACTGCAAAACAGGTCCATCAAAATAAAAATGCATTCGCTTCATTTAACAAACGCAATGCAAGTTCAGAAATGCTACAGATCAGGTCACAATGCAACTGAAGTTTTCCGAAGGACCCATTAAGACGCTGCGCCCCTACAGCTTCGCCACATAGAAACAAAGCAACAGCATTTACTTATAACTATGATTGCTGAGGATGTCTTATTAATATATTGTTATATTGTGAATTAAAATGAGGTGTGGTCTACGAGGTTTTTGTTACGAATGGGATTTTCACATACTTTCTTGGAAGCATATTTATATACTGACATTCCTAGCCCTCAGTGTTATAAGTAAATATAACTTTTGCTGGTTTAGTAGTCGCTGATTTGTTCTGTGTGGTGTAGCTTTAGGAGCGCAGCATTTTGTTTGGTTTTCCGGAAACCCATCTCTAATACCTGTATATGGCCATTATACCATTGCCATACAAAGTATTAAAATATTTAAGAACATCCTGAAATACACTTATGGCAAGTAATAAATAGATTTTTATTAGGTTCTGGTGACAAAGGCAATGTTTTAATTCGTAATATAATTTCAGCCAAACACCTTTATCTCATATCATGTGCTTAAGTTGCCTCGATTCACTGTCCATTCTGAATGCAACTTCATTGTCCCTCAGTGTAGAAGGGAAAAGCATTTTTGTACTGGCATGATCGTTCACTTATTGCTACTTGTTGTTCCACACCAAACTTGCAAACTATTTCTTTATGGCTGCCAGTGTTTGTCAATGAAGTTTGCATGGCACGAACATATTTAAATAATTTAGTAATGGGAATGGGTAAAATAATGTGGATGACGGATTTCTTTTGATTGTATTGTGTTGTTGACTTTGGACTTTTATGTGTGAATGTTTTTTTTTCTGTGTTTATCTGTAGATAAAGTCAAGCCCAAGTAAGGGCTATCAGATGATTCACTTAGGTCTGCTGCTGAGACGTCTGCTTTTTCTCATGACCCCAAACCATCAGGTCAGACGCACACACCTTTTACCAAGTCAATTCTCAAATTTATCACCAGGTCACCTTCATGTATGAATCATATCCACACCTTAGTAGCTGTTACCTAAATTAAGGAACTGCATGTGTAATAGTTCATGAGGGCACAAAGGAACCCAGGGTAACTAAGCAATTAAAGACTTTTCTCACATCAGCTAAAATTAAAGTTTATTTTTATATAATATTACTGTTCAGGAGAATGCTGAAAAACACCTGCTGTCCGAAAAAAGAACACTGCTGCCCATCTGCAGGTTGCTAAAGATCATTAGGACAAACCAGAACACTGTTGAGAAAAAAATGTTTTGTGGACAGATGACACCAAAGTAGAACTTTTTTGCTATGTCTGGAGAAAAGAAATCGCTGCTATCCAGCCTACGAACCATATCCATGGTTTGGACCTGTTTCACGGTGTCTGGCACACTATCGCTTGCCAGCACTGATAGAACATTAGTTTCTGAGTTACAACAGCAAAGTCTAAAATAATTTATCTGTCTGTGAACTGAGCCTCAAGAGCGCATACATAATACAACAAGACAAAAACCAAAGTACACAAGTCATTCAACCAAATAATCATTAAAGAAGAGTAAAGTTATTTTTTACATTGGGCATTACAAAATCATAGGCATTACAACAGATATACAGAAATACAACAATAAATTGCATTGCAATACGCAAAAACAAACCGTCCCACTTAAGCTTTTTAGTTTTTCAACTCCTAAAACACCCAAACTCTCTCTCTCACAAACAAACAAACACAACCCTGAGGGAAGGGGTGGTCAGTCAGCCAGCACTGCATTGAGTGAATTAAAGAATGAAAGGAATGAATCCCATTTTAAATAGAATGTGGCAGTGCCTTTTAACGTGCGTCTTATCTTTTGAAATTTATTTAAATATAAAACGTTGTAAAGCCACTGAGAGATCGAAGGACGTTTTGTGGATTTCCAAACCATAACATAATATGCCAATAAGGAGGTAAAAGCCAGAACATCCTCTTGAACCCGAGTAGACCTCTCGAACAAGAGTCAGCATCAAGACCGAATATTTCAATAGCGGGGCAGGGGGAGAAAGCAACATCCAAAACTTTTGAGATAATGTAAAAAAAATCAGACCAAAACTTGTATAATGAGGGACATTAAAAAACCATATGGCTTAGAAGGCAGGGTGAGCCAGAGCATCTGTCACAAATTAGAATTTAGATTAAATTTAGAAGTTAAAATTTGATCAATGGATCCTATACAGCACTTTATATTGAATAAGCTGAAGTTTAGCTCAAGGTGTACTGAAATGTATTTTGCTAACCACTCTATCCCATCGCCACTAAGCTCTAAGGATTTTATTTCCCAGGACATAAGATGCATATAAATCTTGGATATAAGTGACTTTTTGGAAGAAAAAACATCCCTTGGATGGTCAGTGGGAAGTCAGGGATAATTTTTAAAAAAATGGGAAGATACAAAGTGCTTTACTTCCAAATAGCAGAACAGGCAAAAGTGTGAGGAAGGCAACTGGAACTCAAGGGATAGTTGAGAAAAACTTTGAAACGTGCCACCTTATATAAATCACATACCAATCTAATGCCTCTTTTACTCCACACTTTAAAGGCAGTATCACTTATAGCTGGAGGAAACAATTAGCTATTTAATATAGGCATTTTCGTTTAAAGTACCAATGGGTTGCACTTTGAAAGCTCATGAGCTAAGGGAGTAGTGAGCACCCTGAGAGCGGAAAATGGAAAACAGGAATGTGTTTCCAGCCTGCACCATTGTGTGTGTGTGTGTGTGTGTGTGTGTGTGTGTGTGTGTGTGTGTGTGTGTGTATGAAGCCAATGAAGAAATGAAAGGAATGTTCTGAAACGGAAACTTAGGCAAGGCGTTCATCTTAATGACATTAATTCTAGCTATTAATAGCTATAAAGGCAGCGAATTCCATTTTTGTAGGTCTAATTTAACCTTATTCATTAATGGAGCAAAGATGGCAAGGTGCGAGAAATATTAATTTCCAATTATCTCAATACTGTTGGATCAATTTAAAAGAATGGCTGATTGTTCGAGTTATAGTGCTGACGAGTTGACTCTAACGCTTACTTTTCTGCAAGTTCACTTTATATCCTGAAAAAGAGCCGAATCTCTGCAAAAGTAATAAAATTGAATTGATACTGCCTAATGGTCAGTAACATAAAACAACAAGTCATCAGCATATAACGATACTTTTATAGACAATTAAATGAATGAAAAGGGGGGAAAGGGTAATAGACACACAAACAAGTGTACACAGATACGCACTAAAGGGCTCAAACTTAGGCCAACTTAAACCCACAAGAGATAACCCACCCAAAGTCCTCTACATGCACAAGCATAAGGACTACTTGGGCTCAACCAGAAGCCAACCCAACAAAGACATTACCCCCATTAGCACAACATGGTTTGGCAGGCAGGGCCCAAGGGATATATATTAATAACAAACAAAAAAACAGAACAGAATGCACCATCAGCATAGAACATGGATAAACAGTTTTTTTGGCAATTGAAGCAACAAATTGCATAACCTCCTCGGGTGAAGTAAAGTTTGTTGTCATGAGTTATCCGAAGCCGAGCCAGATAGAACATTCTGTAGGTAACTCCTTCAGTGTTGCGGAGCAGTTTGCTATGGGAAGAGATTAGTCTCAAAATACCTACAAATGTGTCAATGATAAAAAAAAGTCAGACATTTTGTATAAATACAGCTAAATTTGTAAATACACGTTTTTGGTTGCCGTAGATGCATCATAATTTGTATGTGAAAACGGCTGCATTTGTTTATTTTTTCGTGGCATGTTTTTCTAAACTTGCAGTGTCAGTTTTAAAATGTATGTATAAAATGTTGAATCTGTATTTGTGAATTAAGTCACTCACATGGTTTCCATGATATATTTTGTGTTTATTTCCTCTCGTGCATTTGTGGATTTTGAGACTTTCCTTACGCATTTCAC
>JAUZSU010012808.1:0-11068 GCA_034780255.1 Parotocinclus maculicauda
ACACATACACACACACACACACAAAGCGGATTTCAAAAAAGTTGGGACACTAAAATTGTGAATTAAAACTGAATGCAATGATGTGGAGAATGTCAATATTTTATTCGTGATAGAACATAGATGACCATTACTGCATTCAGTTTTTATTCACAATTTGTTTAGTGTCCCAACTTTTTGGGAATCCGGTTTGTATATATAATCTGGCCAAGATTACAAAAAAAATCTGCAGCACTCAAGGTTCCTGAGAGCAAAGTGGCCTCCATAATCCTTAAATGTAAGAAGTTTGGGACGACCATACCTGGCCATCCAGCCAAACTGAGCAATCAATGGGAAAATAACCTTGAAACAAAGTTTCTGCTATACCTCAATTGGGGGGCTTGCTACTCGTTTCTTTCGTTTATATGATACTTTTTAAACACACATAAGAAAACAAAATCGGAAACATTTTACTTGTCCCTCTCCATTATTACTTACATTTGGGTGGCCATCCCTCAACAGTTTGTGGAAGACATGGCAGAATTTCCAGCACAACACTGCATTGCTGGAGAGTGGCAGGCGGTTGACAGCTGCCCAAAAAGTGTGAGCACCTTTCTCATGGTGAGTTCCCAGGATACAAGGTAGAAACTGGGGTTAAAGAAATTCTGTACAAAATCAGCAACTTTACAAGCCCTGCAGTAACAGAGCCCGCTCCTAATCCTGACAAACACAAATGACCTGCAAAGGCTTAAAGATTTGAAACGAAGTTAGCTGGTGTTTGAGGCACATCATAAACCAAGTTATCAGCATACAAAAATTCATCTAGTAGTTTAAACATTAAAATAGACATTTCAAAACAGAATGGAATTTAGTATTCCTCATTTGAGAGGGAAAACGAGTGTCTTGCAGTCTCTTGAAGTCCTCCTGCTCTGACTTATTATAACTACAGACAAAAGGATATTCCTGGCATGCTTCTCTTTGACAGCAACCTCCTGTGTGTTGATCGCCTTATTGATGCTCACAGCCTGTTAAACAGAAATTGGAAAAAAAAAAAAAAGGTTTAAGCGGTGAAGTAAAATATTAACAAACAAGCCACAAGTATAAAAAAAGATTAAGTTGATTTGCATCAATACAGAAGGGAAACTTATTTGTTCAAAGCTCTGTCCTGAACACAGTGCAGAGTGACTGGCCAGGGTGGGATGCAAGCCCTTTACAGGCTAGTGTAAAAGTCACTGATGAAGTGCCAACTGGCCTCCCCTCCCTCAAATTAAGCTAATCATCTCTGTATTTGAAGCCTGGCTCAGCCAGAAAGCACCATGGGGGTCACATCCCTAAGGACCAAGCACCCAGAATAGTAATTATAACCAGCTGAAATACTGAATGGTTGATGGCAATATCTAAAAACATACAGATGCTCAGAAATGCTTTTACAGCTTAGTAATACAATATGCTCCATCTGAGTGTGTGCACTAAGAGAGACGGAGAGAAAGCACAACATACAACGGAGCCACAGTGGAAATCCTGAAGCCGAAAAAAAAAAGAAGAGCGCCTTCTATAAAGCCATCAGCCATCTGTTACCAACACATATGCTGCTAGTCTAGTATCACATTTCTGTGGTATCAAATCTCAACTCAGGGGAAGACAATGTTTGTACAATTCAAAATGCTGCACTTCCATTTCTATATGAAACCATTAAATATCAGTTCACTTTCTCTTCCAATGGGTGAATGTGAAACCCTATGCAAAGGCTGCATTATCACTTCCCACTTTGCTAAAAATAAAAGAAAAAAGAAAATATACACAAATAAGAAAAGATGAAGCCAAAGAAGGACATACCTGAAATAATAAAACATACCTACCACAAAACACGATCTCGTAATTTTATGGGATTTTGTCAATAATGACGATAAGACAGTATTTTGCCAGTGAATATCTTGGACCTCAAGTATTCAACGTCAATTTGAACCCATCTCTCTCATAAGTGGGTTAGTGACCGTTTCACTGAGTTAGGATCGGACATTTTATCTTTGGATTTTCCAATCAGATCAATATCATCAATGTACACTGCTAAAAAAAACTACAGGAACACTTTTTAATCAGACTATGGCATCAACTCGATGCAAATTCTGGGTTATTGATCTGGTCAGTCATGTAGCGCATTGATCCGTTTCATCAACGAGGAGCAACAATGAGATAACCCCCAAAAAGGGAAAAGTTAGAAGGTTGGCTGTGTGCTATGCTAGTAGGCCCACAAACTTTCTAAATACCGATTAACATGAGAAAATAGAATTCACCGGTAACAAGAAGGAAGACGATTAAGAAATGAAAATACTGTGAAAAAAACAGACCTGAAATAATAATAGCTAAGAAATAAAGTTACTCTAGGATAGTTAGGTAAGATCATAGAAGGCCGCTTAGCCCATCAGGAGGACCGGTATTTGATCCACTGTGCAAGGAGGAACACTATGAGCACTACCAGAGCCCAACAAAATGACATCCAGCAGGCTACTGGCATAAACGTGTCTGACCAAACAATCAGAAACAGGCTTTATTAGGGTCTCCTGAGAACCAGACGTACTACCTGTAGCACCATAGAGCTCAGGCATTTGCCATACAACACTATGATTGTCAATGTGCTTTTCCCAGATAACAGCAGGTTTTACCTGGGCACGTGACAGATGTGACAGCATAATGAAAAGAATGTTATGCCGTCTCCAACACTATTCAGCATGACCGGTTTGGGGTTTGGCTCAGGGATGGACTGGGGAGGCTAATTCTTGGAAGAAACACTTTGAATTCCACACCTTTCATTCCTGGAAGAAATATGCGACGCTGCCAGGTTGCACTTCAGGCAGTGCAGGATGCCCTGGTATCTGGGGCATCCTTTTGTCCATAACTCATTACTCAGTCCTTATCGGGAAAGATATTCTGCATTACTTTTTTGTCCCATTGAGATCTTTTATTTTTGTTTTGTTTTTTTAGCAGTATTAAAACATGCATGGGCAGCAATGCAGGTGAGCTCCCCTTACACGTGATCCTCTTGATCATGAAAACTTGTACATTTAAAAAGAAAACTTTAATGAATTTACTAAACTCACTTTTTTTTTTTTTTTTTTTTTACACAAATTCAAATGTTCAAGTGGGTGACACCTATGGGTTGCAAGGGGTGTGGGTTGGGGGTGGTTACAGTTTGCAAAAGTTTGAGAACCCCCCCCCTTTTTTTAAATTGTCACAAATTCTGTACTTTTTAAATTATTTTAATCCATTCAGAGATGCTGCAAGTTTCAACAAACTGACATCAGTTAACATTAATTTTGTTTATTTATATTAGTGGCATAATTATATACTCTGCTCACAATCTGACTTGACCGTCTTATAATTTTTGTATTTCTTAACAACATTAAACATTTTCTTTAAACAAGTCCCCAGCAATTAAATGAAACGACTAGAATTCAAAAATTGTAAGTAAAATGTTCTATTGTAGCTTGACCATATATTAAATAACTGAGTAAAATGTTTATTTTTAAGAAACCACAAACATGACAAAAACAAGAAAACTAAAAGAAAACAATAGTTCAACAGATAGACAATGGAAACCAGTGTACCCAGATGAAACCCATCCAGACATAAGGAGAATATTTAAACTCCACAAGTAGAGTTCAGGCCAGGGATTAAATGGAGCCATGAAGCGGCAGCATTGTCCATGTGCTGTCCTTGTCATAACATGTAAAGAAAAAATATTCCAGGGCAAAATACCATATAAAACATTATTAATCCTGCCTGTGATGCTTCACATACCAAAAGTGCTCAGAGGACAGGTTTGGGTAACGATGTCACCAAAATCACTATCAGCTTTCAGCTAATACCAAAAGCTTACATGTTGCTGTTGTATCTAAAATGGAAAACAACATCCAGGTTTGTATTCTAAACAGGGTAAGGAAAAGGCTGGTTTCATGAGTACCCTCTGTGGAATCTGCCATGCCTAAAAGCTGTGGCTATGTTATTGGATCAGTTGCATGTAAAGATTATAAAGGTATAAAACTGAAGAATCAGGCTATATAGACAGTGGACCACTGCTCCAGAGAAACCAGAATAAACTCTTTCAAAACAGACTCAGCTTGCACTGCCAGACTCCCCTGTTAAAGGTGACAAGACCAGGCTTTGTCTGGGCAAGCTGGGCTGAAAGGAGAAGTGTCTAATTAAGTCACAGCTGGGCTCTGGGAATCGGAGAGGAAGAGGATAGGTTGGATGAAGAATAAGCATCTTGGCCTGTGTTCCTGAACAAACAGTTCCTGTATATTTGAGTTGTTGCACTTGCAGTCCCAGGCCTCCATGATTAACAGACCTCTTTTAGTTCTCGGATTCACTCGAAACAGTCTCTAAAAAATCTGGCCATACCCTAAATAAATTTATGTACCCTTTCATAAGCATAACTCAGTCATGCTCTGGCAAAGGCTCAAATGAAAATGTCTTATAATGGACTATTAAAGTGTGGTTATGATGTTTTCAGATTCTCAGTGAAGAAGAGAAAATTCTAACCCTTTTGAACTTAACAAACAATAATCTACAAACCACAAGCCAGTTCACAAAGCCAAAGGATTTGCCAAAGGAAAACACTTCTCACAAAAGCGCTGTGCAGTTTGTCCACACTGATACAGCGTGGTTTATATTCAAGAACTGAAGAGGTCAGAAAGATTCCTAGGTTCCACTCATTAGCATCTCTATTTAGCTTGCCTGGATAGCTGAGGAGTTGGGATAAATATATTGACATTGTTACTAATGATTACAGCATGGCATGCAATGTCTGGTTTATCAGGCCATTTCCCTTGCAGTCATAGCAATCAGTTCAGTCCTTAATGGCTATGATGTTGGCGGAAGCCAAAGGAAAGCAGCTGCAAGCGATCTATAAACATCTCTGCTGAGGGATAGATGACCAAGTGCAGGTTATAAATCAAATCGATAGCATTAGTTACGCATAATGTTCTCATGATTATGAGCTGTCCCTGGATGACATGGAGAGCCACACTCTCCGGCCACTTTATTACGTACACATGTTCAACCGCTCGTCAAAGCAAATGTCTAATAAGCCAGTCACATGGCAGCAACTTAATGGATTTAGGCTTTACTGCTGAAGTTCCAACCAAGCAATGAGCTACAGCTTCACAAGTCCACACCAGGAGACACGACTGTCAATTAATAACAGGTATCTGTTGCCTGGACTAATAAGTCTCGAGTTCTGCTGTGGCATTCAAATAGTAGAGTCAAAATTTGGCACAAACAAACATGAAAGTATAGATACATCCCACCTTGTATCAACAGCCTGGTGGTGTAATGGTGTGGGGATAATGTCCTGGCACAGTTTTCTTAATACCTACAGAGCAATCATTCAAACAGCCTAATTGAGTATCATTGCTGACCATGTGCATCCCTTTATGACCACAGAAACCATCTTTTGATGGCTACTTCCAACAGGCTAAAGTTTCATGAATAAGACGATGAGCTCACTGTACTCAAATGGCCTCCAGAATCATAAAATCCCAATCCAATAGAATTCAAATTCTTTGCATCGAAGCGTTGCTTAGCATTTTCAAAAAGCATTCCGTCTGCATATCCAGTCTATAGAGCAGATTGACAATGTAATGTTTAACAAATATCAGCGGGGCTACCAGAAAAGCTTAAAATGTTAGTTATCCCACACGAGACTGAACAGGTCATGCTCTTGAACTGCCCTGCATGCTCAGAAAAACATCGGGCCACCTTGCATGCTGCCTCAGAAGGGTACAGGTAAGATCACTGACGTAAAGCTGTTGTTCACAGTAATATTTAATTAATCTAATCTAAATTCACAGAGGCATAATAATACAGAAAACAAGGCTAAAGTGGGCCAAGATTTTGGCTTCCTATGGAGTCATGGCACCTATTTCACTTAAGAGAACTGCAAAATGTGAAACCAGAGCCAGTAGTGGTGGGACTGTGATGTGGGTGACTTTACTGGTATAGAATTAATCAGAAATTTCCTGAGGTCAAAGGCAACATTAACTATGTGAGAAACATTCTTCATGTATTACGCTCTCTTGCATTGCAGCACACTAGCTAACATGTTTTGTTATTGTCCGTGAGTTTTGCGTAACCATTCATTATGTCCCCATGCCTGACTACAACAAACCACACTAAGGAAATTAGCCTCAGGATATCCCACAAGGCTTGAGTTCCAATCTGCCTCTTCAGATCAATGTAGCAAGGGCCACTTATCAGATATTCAGCAGATTTCAGTACACCCTGTCAAATGGCCTAGATCAGAACCGAAACGCTCACTAAATATTTTTGGCCATTTACACTTTAGCATTGTGACAACAGCTTTCACTCATTACCTCAGCATCTTATCTATCAAGACACCACTGCCTCTATTTAATCAGTATATATATCGATGCAATAAGACATTACACCAAACGGAGTTTGGAACGTTGAAATTAATCCTGAACATGTAAACACACTGAAACACTGAAGAAAAGCAGTACAGGCTGTTTCATACAACTTGACCCTTCTCATGATGTTGAACCATTGGTTTTCCTCATGTGGTTAACCCTCCAGTTTCATGCTCTTGTGTTTCCGTTTCACTTGACAGCACATGACACATTTGAGAGAACACCCTAAATAGTGTGCTGGACAAGTTATGCACTGCTGGGCTCTCTGGTCTTGTTTGCTATTGATATGGTGATTTCTTACGCTCTTAAGAAACTGCTTTGTGTGGGTCATTACTTGATTTACTGCTTATCTAAACTTAAGAAACAAAAGGATCTAGGACACAAGTAACAGTCAAAAAAACCTTATTGCTTTTATGCATTATCTAAATAACCAACAAATATATATGTACAAAAACGACTCGTCATTAAAACATGGCTTTTTGAGTACTGTTTTGGATTAGTAGAGGGTGGTGGGGGTGTGCAATATGCATCTTGTACATTAGTGCTGGGCAGTATGACAAAAAATGTAAATAAAAATGATTAAACCTTTTTCACATGCGGTGTGGTGGTGAGGGGGTGGGGTGTCTTATATAGGTCTGTAGTTTATTACTAATTACTATTACTAGTAGTAGTATTATATACAGCAACTAATTTATTTAACCATCCATGAATATGAAGTTTTTCATAATCTTCGATAGTCAGTCGTCCACAGCAGACTTAAACAATTCACTCTGCAAAATAAAGAAATTAATGGAAAGACAAATCCTGGCACAAATTGCATTGTGAAAGACGGTGCTAAATTGGCTGGTTGACACAGATGGGTTTAAATAACTCTAGATACTTTACACCCAACATATACACTGCCAAAATATTGTATGTTGTTTAACTGAACCGTAGAGTATATCAAGACGTCATTTTGATCAACATCGCACACCCCTAGGTATTCTGGTTCCTCCAGGATACTGCTGAAAATGTAGTAGTTTCATAGTTACCTTTACAATGGTACGTCACAAACAAACACAGAACTTGGCTGAAAACACATACATTTTGACTGTCACAAACACTTTTGCAAATACTATCACAAAATACAATAACATGTCAAGGTCCCATAGCAATCCAAAAATAACTTGCACAACATCACAAACTCAAGTGGACAGCTTTGTAATCGATTTAAGCAGTACTAAAATAGAGCTATAAAATGAGGATGTGGTCAATTTGTTTTGAAACTGACCTCAGCCCATGGACAGGAGTGGTTCAACTGTGGAACTCAACTCGATTAGCAAGAATGAAACATTTTTGAAACCACCATAAATAACGAGCAAATCTACATATAGTTCAGCAGACTTGTTGGGTCATGTCTTAACATCTTGCTAAAGGACTCTAGTAAGATCATTTACTTAACTGGCTAGTAACAGGCAGCGTAATGGCTGAGGGCCACTTTCAGCTTCCTGAGTTGGCACACCCCTCTTGCCCATTTCCCGTTGACTAAAGAAAGCCTGTTTTTGCCCCTGATCCACCACTGAGCCAACCCAAACAATCCCATTTTTTCCCACCTCTTCTATTCCAGCTTAAAATTGATGCAGTGAAGATAATGAGTAATAAGTGAGGTAGCTGTCTGAGACTATGGTTCTCATGTACAGCAATTCTGAAAGAACTAAAAATAACTGCAGCTTCCTGAAATGGCCAGGCTAGCAACGTCAGACTTAAAGACCTGCTTTCTGCTAAAACAAACCTTCCACTATTAAATTCTAACACACATCAGTTGTAAATGTGTACACACACACACACACACACACACACACACACACACACACACACACACACACACACACTTCTGCTTAATCAGAAAGTTGGCTTTAATGCACTGCCGGGCAAGAATACTAGGGTGTAATTTGTTTTTTAAAGTTTATTTTAGACACTACTCTCTTCAGCTCCTGCTCCACCCTATTTCAAAAAGGTCACTTGACTAAAAAGAAGCAGCTGTTGTGTTGCCAAGCTGCTCTCAAAATACAATTTCACAATTTACCTCAGACCTGAAATGAAACAGTCAGTCAATACAGCTTTGTACTGCTGAAACATAAACATAAAGTATGAAAAGCAAGCAAAGTAAAGTGAGAATGTCATGCTGAGTAACAGTATGTGCTGGTTTACTGCATTATATGCTGTGAAAGAGGACATTAACCAGACATACCACGGTGTTACTAACACACAAAAAAGTCTGCAAACACAACAACTGAGGTAGAACAATCTGTTATCCAAATGTGAGCTAACAAGCAAGCAAGCACATTAAGGAAGATACACAAATTCATTTACTTGCTTGTTTGCTTTCTCGCTCACTTTCTCAGTCTCACACATTATTGTTGTTGACCATATTTATGCCTTGAACACTGTGTTCCAGGTTCTGATGGTACTTCCATCGGGATAACACACCACATCAAAAAACTAAAATCATCTAAATCTGGTTTCTTTGACATGACTACGAGTTCGCTGTACTCTGATGGCCTCCAAAGTTACCAGATCTCAATCTAATAGAGTACCTGTGGAAATTCTCATGACGAATGTGCAGCCGACAAATCCTCAAATGTTTTTTGTACCTTGCTAAATCTATTTTAAAATTTGTGTGGGGTTTTCAAACAGGTCTTTGAGGTTGCTTTCAGAGTAGTAGTCTTGTAGTAGTCTTTCCTTGTGTCCTTCAGTCAAGGACAGTTTATAGCATGTAGTTAAATTCTACCTGCCACTGTCTGGTGACATAATTGTTTATAAGATGTTTGGCCTCTAATTTAAGGATAAAGCATTTGGTGATTTTTTTTTGTGACACTTGTTGACAAAAAATTTAAAGATATGTATAAATGATTACAGGTGTGATCTGCACTGGGTTTTGCCATAAGAGAGTGTAAAATAAGACCACTGCTGTCTACAAACAGACAGAGGTTCTTTTTGGTAGTTTACCTCTTGGAGAGAGATCATGGGAGGGAGAAAGACATGCCTCTACGATGCCCTTTAAGACATTTTGCTTAATTGGCAGTCGGAGGCTGAGCATCATTTGACTGAGAGAAGGAGGATGGTTAATTCGACAAATTGCCCACCATATAGGTTGTTCTGACAACAGCTTCGCTTTCAGTTATCAAGAACAAGAAACCTGAATGGAACCATATCACCTTCAGCTGTAAAACTAGGTTCAGTTTTTGAATCCTGCCTTTGTTGAGAAGCGACCAAGAGGCACACTACCCAAAAGTAGCCTCAGTCTTTTATAAAGCAGTTGGGGAAACACTTTTACTGCCTCTTGTGGCAAATCAGACCACACCTGAAATAATTTACATATCTGCCTGCTAAGTAAACGAGCTGTATAGAAATCTGACATTTCTATCTGGGTGCTTTATCTATTTTTTGTCAGTCAGGTATTTGTTTCTTTGGCAGACATATCTGCCAGATCATTCACAGTCATACCACAAAGCCCTGGTATCAGGCAGAAGATAATCTGGTCTCTTAGCTGAAATATCTTATCTGGTCTTTTATCTGCCTTTAATTCGAAGACAAAAATAATTATTGCAGAATGTTCTATATTTAATTCTTACAGAGTTTGGCCGAGTGATTTTGAGTCTAAGCATACGATGAACTAATTTCTTCGTTCTGTTATCCTCTATTGGGTTTATGCTGTGAAGAGCTGCCTTGATGATTTGTAGGACCTGTTGTTGATAGTCTAAAGGATGTGTTTCTGCTTTCTAGTTCTCAACCCTTTTATGAACTTGCACAACAAAAGGTATTTTAATGCAAGGTGCAATTAATCATGAAAGTTTGAAGTTACAGATTTCAATACCATTTAACCAGCAGCCATACATGATTCCACTTGTGAAATGAATTATTCTTGGTCATACAAGCAACTATTAGGTGTGGCTCCTATTTGGCTGGAATGAAAATCTGCAACCACATCAGCATGTTATGGATAAGACGTAAAAAAAACCCTGCTTAAGGCTAATCGTCTCTTTGTCTGTTAAAACTTCTAGAAACCACTCCTTTGAGGGAGTACTTGAGTTACACTCAAGCCTTCTAATAAGCTGTATGCAAGCAATATTTACAATGTTACAGTAATATACTGCTCACAATGTTTTTTTAAATACCCCTAATGAAATATATACCTAAAGCGCTGAACAAATAAAGCATTTCTACAATATTTACAAGAAAACAGATACAAATGACGTTTACAGCTTGTTCCAGATAAATAGCCCGCTCAAACATAAGTAACTTGCACAAAACCTCTCTAAACACATCAACCGAGCAAGCACATTCTCTAATCCAAACATAAGCCAACAAGCTTGACCGCAAAAGTAGTAAACTTTCTAGTGAGTGGCTTCTACTGCTCGTTAACTCATGCCTCTGCTTGGGAATTTGCACATTGCCAGGCTTGTGTGCAGCTGGGCAAAAGAAGCTAAACACACAGCACTAAAGTGCAACAATACAATACAACAAAACAACAATACACCGCAGGAAATTATTTATTTATTTGGCTTCTTAACGTTGCTTATCGGCATCAGTGGCCATCCAGCGACACATGCAAGGTTAGATCCATACACAAGTTCATTCCAAGACCAGTCATACATACACAAGTCAATGACAATTTAGAGACACCA
>JAUZSU010012819.1:0-11067 GCA_034780255.1 Parotocinclus maculicauda
CACGTCCCGTCTTGTAACATAGGGCATGTTCGTTTAATCGGACCAGCCGGTTATTAGGACCAAAACGATCGCGTCCCAATGTGGTCCCATTAACCAGATTCAACTGTATATGTTGTTTTTAAGAGGAGGCTCTAGTGTTCAATTTTTAAAGAAGATATCTTACAAATAGTTCATGATTCAGAAACTCCATTCCCGTCATTAAAGGCACGTTAAACATTAGGACAGATCCGTCTTGCATCTTATGGAGGTAATCACTATCTGTGTACAGTAAACAAAACAAACAAGTCTATAAATCATGCCTGGATTTTGTGTTGCGGACATTTTATTAACCCCTGCCAACACAAGAGATCTACTAATTGCAGGTATTGTTGATTATTGCAATGTATAGTATATACAATTAACAGATACTGGCCTATTGATTACTATGTCAAGTATTTAAGAGCAGCACAAAATGTTATGTTGCTTAATTTCACGGATGGTTCACTGATCCCTTTTACAATTGCAGATGTTTATAAGGGCACAACAGGGGCAGTTTCGTACTGCTTCGACTCGTCCTCTTAACTTATTGGTCAATAGTCCAGCACCTTAACTGCTGATCCATGTAGGAGGAACCCAAAGTGAATCAATTCACATAATCATTACACCAGCAGACTGTGCAGACTGGGCTTTAAAGGTTGATTAGTAGATGTTGATCACTTTGTCAGTGTCTGTGGCTGTCTGAATAAAAGTTGCTTGCTCACCAGAGATCCAGCGCATGTTGTACGACCTGGGTCTGATGGTGCTGTTAAAATAGTCATCAAGGGTGAAATTCTTCCTGGTATCTGCTCCTTCTTTCTTTTCTGTAGGATCACACACACTTTTAAAAACACACATGGCATACATACACATATAGTCCTACAGTGGGCGCGAAGAAATGTTTCAAGACGGATTTTTATATTTCTTTGATTCATTTATATTCCTAAAAGGCATTATCGCTACATCAGGGGCGTGCAGTCAGTCAGTCAGACGTCCAGTCTGTTATATTCCAATAAAAAAAGTAATGAAATGTGAAATTAAGTGTGTTTATAAATAAAGCTTGTTTCTCTCTGATCTGTGTTGCAGTTGCAAACGCCATTTCTCTATGATCCTGATCGTTTTCATAGTCAAAATTCGAGTTCGAGCTGTAATTCCCGATTAAAACTGAACTGTCATCTTCTTCCATAGTCTAGGTCATTTCATGCAATCGTGATGACGCTCCCATTCCTTCTATAGTTCCTACAAACAGGTTGCTATAAAAACAAACCGAAAACCAGGAATAAAATGCGACTATTAAATAAAAAAAATATTGCCATGTCAAACCAAGTACTGAAAATTTATTAAAAATCGTATATCTTTCAGGTTCATATATATGTATGTGTATATTTAGCTCTGTCTGTCCAGGGCCTCACCTGCCCTGGACCTCACTGCATGTCACTAAGGTGCATACATTTTTGGGACACCATATAGGGTTAAGTGGCTAAAAAGTGGCTAGTCCAGTTGTTTAAATACAATCCTAAATCAAATCTTACATCTTGACCCACAATGACTTCCATTTCATTAAATAAAGTATGAACCCAGGATATTTCATCTTTTTTAATTTGTTCGTAAACATAAATTCCTGCATTTCAGGGTTGCCAAGTTGCTATGGGGGCAAGTTAGGTCGAGTAATGAGGTGAAAAACCTAAATAATGCTGTGATTTCAAACAGGGGAGCAAAGATGGGCAGAGTGTTAGAGTTCACGATGCGAGCCCTTTTTGCGTTGTTCGCTGTGGTGTTATTTTACCCCGTACGTTACTTTACGCACCTGTTTTTCATTTCAGTTAATTAGTTTTGTTCTATGAGCCGAACACATTTGCTAATAGCGGCCGGGACACGAGGCTGAAAGGGGCTGTACCCTGGACCCGCCGCACGAATGGCTCACGTTTGGGTCCGCGGTCGGAGGGGTCGCCTCCGGATCCTGGCCGCCATAGGGTTACCATCGGCGCCGACCCCGATATTCGGCCGTAACGGGCAGCCCCCTGGATCTTCGGCCATCACAGCCGTCTATAGATCTGTGGCTCTAAAAGCCGCCCTTTATTTTTCCCCCCTTTTTGTCCTTTTACTTTCTTTCTGTTCAGGCTGTTTTTAGTTTTCTTTTCCTTATCCTTTTTATGGGCTCGTTCACGGTACCCTGGCTCCTATAGGCCCCCGGCAGGAAGCGGTCCTGGGCCCTCTGGCGCGGAGCCATTATGGCGGTACCGCGACCCCCACCGTCGCCGTGGGACCCTCTTCGCTCCAGCTCGTTCGCAAACCCCTGGGACCCTGTCACCCTGGACCACGACTCAACGGACCCCAGCGGACCCTCAGCGCCCAGGCTGTTCCTGGACCCCTTGCTTTGAAGTGGGCCCTCGGCCCCACCACGGGACTCTGGGCCCCACCGATCTCGTGTGTGGACTCATTTTTACTTATCGTTTAAATGCCTGATTTATGTGTCTTTTGTTAATAAATGTTCCTTGGTTTTCCCCGGATTTGTTGTCTGTCTGTGGATTCTGCATTACGGGCTCCGACCTTTAAAACCTGATAGGGATCCTGGGGATTTAGCGAGACCAGGAACGGTCTTGCGAGATCTCCAAAATGCCCTACTGTAACACAGAGATCTTCAGTTTGCCAACAAATGGCTAAAAGAATGTTTGTAACTTTTAAAATCAATGTTCCTCAAAGAAAGTGCGGAAGATATTTATCATTAAACAATTAAAGGAATCTGGAAGAATTTCAGTGCATAAAGGGATTACTTTAGCAAACCTTTGTCAAGTACAACAATACAGATTAACATTCATAAATGCCACTTAAAATGTTACTGTACAAAAAAAGCCTTGGTATAATATATGTCCTAAAACAAGTTCTCTGGGTTTGGAGGCAGCTAGGATGGACAATCACATATTGAAAATGTATATTGTGGTCAGAACAAACAGTATTCCGGATCTTTTTTGTAAGAAATGAATGCCACATGATCAAGACAGGGTTTTTCATGGTATGGGGTTGGGTCAGTGCCCATGGCAAAGGTCATTTACACTTCTGTGATCGCAGAAGTACAGCAGAAACTGCCTTTAAGGCGACATCTTTCACAGGGACATCTACACACGTTTCATCAAACCAAAACAAGCCATTTCTTTTATGCCGATCCTCTTTCCATCTTTGCACGTCTAAAGCTTAGAATGCTTGGAAATCCTGACATTACCTGTTGCTAATCACATCATCATTTTATTACCTCATTACTAACTAAATTGCTCCTGTACCAACTGTTTTGGGAATGTGTTGCAGGTTTAAAATGCAGGAATGAATGTTTATTACCAAATGAAATGAAGCTGACCAGAAGAAAACACCAAAAACTATTCCAGGTTCATACTGTTCATATGCATTTGCATAAAGGTCAAAGCAAATTTAAGAAACACTCCAAATAAACTGTACATGTATCCATTGTACGACTAAAAAAAAAAAGATTATCTTAGATATTTCTAAAAGATAGTTAATTATACTGTAGGTCTTGATAGTTGCTTCATGTACTTATATTCATTACCTTCAATTTCAAGATATGTTTCAAAGTTCAGATATTTGAGAATATAAAATGTTAATAAAACAAAGCCAAGCTGAAATGACAGACGTGATAGAAAAGCAAATACTCTGAGCTTTAATAAATACAGGCCAATGCGTAATGACTGCTATTTACACCATGAACCACATAAACCCTGTCATTTAGCGCAGGTTCGAGGCGGAGTAACTCGGCCCTAAGTTCAGACACTGCAAATAAATAATCCTTTAGAAATCCGCTGGCACCTAAACAGCTTCTTGTTTTGCATCAAACTATGAATTTAAGTCACTGGACTAAGTCTTGGGACTGAGCTGTGGATGAGGACAGAGCCCAAGGTCACACGTGTGACAATCAACTACCCTTCCATTTACAACCAATGCTGTTGTATTGATTTGCATCCCGTGTGGTCATAAATACGGCTCAATTTCACACTTAGCTAGTTAGCCATGATACTTACTTAAGTTCATAGAAAACTCATCACTTTGCCAGTCATTGGTTTCTGTAATGAAGGAACATAGCTAATGGTAAAATCTGTAAAAAAAATGTGCTCCATATTGTCTAGGTGATCCGCTTTGTACACACCGTATCGTAAGAATATTATACGTCATATAGTGGTGGCATCAGTGTAGTTACCATTGAGATACAGAGCCGTCGGGACAGCTACCAGCGTGACCAGTGCGGCTGCTCCAAACACGGCCACGAGGATCTTTCCGACATGCTGAAAAACAGAAGTGAAAGTTGTTAGTGTGGGGAAAAGGAGAAGCAGATCTTATGTTAGGCATTTCTGCATATTCGTGCAAAGATAAACCATGCATAAAACAAGCACTAACTACAGTCTAGTCAGCACATTACGCTGTGCACCTTACACTCCTCAGTCCCTCAACATCACGCATCATGCAACAAGGTCCTGGGTTCAATCCCAGTAAAGCTAGCTGGGTCTTTTCTGTGTGGAGTCCACATGCTCTCATTTGGATGCTCCGGTTTCCTCCCACTGTCCAGTTTTTGAGCATGTGTATGGATTGGCACCCTGTCTAGGGTCGTTCCTGCCTTGTGCCCTATGCTGCCGGCTAGGTAACAACTCTCGTGCGACTCTGTTCGGGGTCAAGCCATTGGTCACCGTGCTCTCTACAATGATATATATAAATATAAAAACCAAGTCCCTCAGATCGCTTGTTTCCCAGTCTTGGATCCTGCTTCAAATACATGCCTGCTTTCAAAGACATTGGTTAATTGGTTGCTCTTAACTGGCCCAATGTGTGTGCCGTGCTAGTATAGTATATGTTAAATGAACAAAACAGATGCCTAATCCTTTAGGCAGTTTTTCCTTGTTGCCCTAGGCCTTCTTACTTTGGGATTGGGATTTTAAAATGGAATAGAGTTGTAAAGCTGTTCTGAGACAATGCCCCATTGTAAAAAGTGCAACAGAAATAAATCTGACAACTTGGCTTGGCATGATCTACTGCACTTGTGGAACATAACATTTCTCAGAAACTTTTCTGGTTAGTCACTTCCTGATTCACTGTTTAAAGTGGCAGCCTATTTTATTGCCGTGCAAAATGCGTGGGACTCTGCAAGGTTCCGTGAGCGCATTCGTTTTTGTCCCCGGCTATATTCTTTCCTAAAAGCATTCTGGGGTACGTTTTGTCGGACTGGGCCAGAGACAAATGCAAACAGCAGACACAGCTTAGGAAACAAAACAAAGCATGAAATTTGCATCTAGTAGCAATAAGACAATATTTAGGCACCAAACAAGGATTTGCTCAGCAGAGGATGTGACTAAAGTAAAGTGAGAATGGTTAGAGAAATCAATACCCTGATTGACTGTGACCTGTAAGATGGGATCATATTAGAACATAATAAATCAGATTAACAGTTATGGCCATATGTATGGCTAAATAAAACAAAGACAGTTCTTAAAAATGCTTTTTATTAAAAATCTACTAAGCTTATTTTAAGCAGCAGCGGTAGATTAACATAGTGAAAATGTCCTCCATGGGGAAGCGCTGTTTATCATCAATAATATTTTTATCACGCCTTGTTCATAAAGACGAGCAAAAACTATGCGTGCCTTTGCAATGTGGACGGAAAAAATACCCGAAATAAACCCACAGGAGTTTCTGGAGCTGTGGTTTGACCACCTTAACCACTTGTGTCACTGTGCAGCCCCTGGCTGGGCGTGTTTATTTCAGTGCAACATACATTTCTATGGTAGTGGCTCAGTGTCAAGAGCCAGCTACTAAAGGCATGGGTTTATATCGCAAAATGAAGGTCAGATGCTGTATTTACAAAAAAATGTTATATCAATAAGGTTCTTCAATGCGTAGAACTTTTTAAATGTTATTACAAGGGAACATTCATTAGAGATCAATTTAGGAAATTGGATTTTGTTGGTGTACTTAATGTATTTAATAGCGGAGGAGAATTGGGAATGGAATGCAAACCAACTCTATTTGAGCAATTCAACATTGATTTGGGCTGTGTCCCAAACGAGTAGACCATTTAATCAAAAAGGGATCTTTGGTGTGAAAACACACCAGCATCAAGTCCCAGTGAACCGAGTCGCCAAAGAACTGTTCGGAGCATACAGTGCTATGCTTTAAGAGTAGAAATGGCTCTATGTGCCATCATTAATAGATGCATAATCAATCTAAGGGGAAATTTGAGTTAAAATGGCATCATTACATCTGTAAAATCTTCACACTGTCACATTTACGGCACAACTGGACAGGGTTCCATCTACTCTATCCATTAGCTCACAGGGGGATACTTTAGAAATGTGCACAGGCATGGGGAGAACATGCAAACTCCACACATGCAGTGACAAGGTCCGAAACTGAACCTGAGAACCTAGGGCTGTGAGGCCTCGGTGCTAGCCACTGCACCACGGGGTCACTGGTTCTCCCTGGAACGTCATTGTTGACGTCATTAGCGATGGTGATCGTATATCATACTAAACAGGCCACTCTGGGTGTGACAGTTCGGTGTAGAATCCATCTGGAAAGCAATTGAGGACAAAAAGGAACAGTGGAGAGGATTGAGGGAGCTCATCTTCTAGGACTGGTTTCACATGATCTATGAGGGATCATTTCTTTACAGCAAATAAAATTAAAATCTACATGATACGGCCGAATGTACGTAGACACCCCCAGAAGTTTACAAAGTCACTTCTCTATACAGCTAAGGTCTCTATATAGGTAACAGTGGTAGTAGAGTAGAGTGGGTTCTATTAAACACCTCCACGACTCTCAGTCTAACACATTTCTACGTTTTTACCTCAAACAAGTTAGTTCATTGACTCTGTAGTCCCAAGAACAACATCCGTAAAAAAAGGGTTAGGTTGGAGAATGTGGATTTATGTACCTTAACACCATCAGACACCAACTGTGAGCTTACTGTCCAACATCAGTCATGTTCCAAACCCAAGTGGAAAGCCCTTTCAAAACAGTGAAGACTGCTGGAGAAGCAATGGCAATACTCTACTAAAGAGTATCCCAAAGCTTTTAAATGTGATATTTGGGTGTCCATAATCTTTCGGCTATTAAGTGTAGATGAGTTCAGTTGGAAAAGCCCTACCACCCGTGGGAAACCCCCATGAGAAAAAGCTTCCTAAAGTCCACATCAACGTAAACCCGTTTGATATCGAGACCTGTTTGCGCATCAATTCTGTTCCAAAGGAAAGGACGCGTGTTTGAGAGCAGCGCGCGCTTTAATCACGCTTTTCTAAGTGCTGAAGTACTGACCATTCTCGTGCGCAGGGTTGCGTCCCTGATTCCGAAGTCGGTCCCGACGCGTGGCTTTATTCCTCTTCGCTAAGCTGAGGTTCAAGTCAGGAAAATCACTGAGAAGCTGCCCGGAGATTTGGTGTTAAATATTAGCTCATAGCGCACCGTAAAACGGGTGCAATTAAAGCGCAACGGATTAGAGTTCGTTCTGGTGCAGAAAGAGCGCGCGTTGATCTGAGTAGCCTAGAACCAAAGCGCGTCACACACACACACACACACACACACACACACACATCGCGTGAGTGGACTTTGGTGTGCAGGACTTTAGTCGTGATGTTTTAGATTTCTTTTGTGATCACTGGATCTGTTTTGATTATTGTGTTTTTTTACAGGATACAAGTGGAATCAGGTGTGTTACTGGCGTTTGCGCACGTGTGTTTATGTACTGTTTTAGAACTGACTTTTCAGAAACACCTACGTTGTCAAGACTGACCTTGTACCATAAAAATGCCTTTTATGGTCAGACACGCACGAGGTATTAGGAGGCCCAAAGACATCGGTTAGACAATGTATACGCCCTGCAGGGGGCATCACTCTGTCTCGCCCTTTCCATACCTGCTTAATCCAGGTCAGGTTTGAGGGACCTGGAGCCTACTCAGCCATCAGCACAGGGTGTCCCAACCAAGCCTGGTCAGGGAGCCAGTCCATCCCAGGACACATGCACATTCAAACTCTTTAGAGATGTTGGTTGTACCTAATGCATGCCTTTAGACTGCAGGAGGGAACTGAAGATACAAACTGCATAGACAGCAGCCAGGCTGCCTCTGATGTGACCGCACTAATCAGAGGATCACACATCTATTAAGAAATCATTTATCATTTACTCAGTCACACCTTGTTGTAGCCAGTTTACCCCAGAGGAACATTTTATTGCTCAAATTCTGATCTTTGATGTCTCAGGAGACTTTTTTGTGATTCTCACTTTTGTTTCATTTAGAGATCAACTTTGACGACAACGAGACATGAGAAACTTCTGAGGTTAAAGGAGATCAAACTGAGAATTAGTTTTCAGACACACAAAATCTGAGGAGATCTCCTTCTGGTTTTGATTTGATCTCTTTAGAAACTCCAGATTTTGTCTTTTAGATTGAACAGGAATTAAACAATGGAAAAGCCAAATCATTCAGAACTTAATGACTCATTCGTTCAGAAATTAAACACTAACCCTTATTAAAGACATTCAGTTCTGTTAACACAATTCTCTAAAAAGTTCTACCTTTTATTCCTGAACAGTAAAAAGAAAATCAGATTTTCTCTCTGGTGCTGAAACTTGAACAATTAAATCAGACACCTGATTAAAAAAAGAGTAACTGAAGCACTAGGAAATATTTTACAATACAATATTATGTAGTGTGGAACTGCAATCATTATTTAACAGATAAATGGGTTCTACTCTGACAACAGGAGTTATAACTAATATTAATAGTAAAATAGCTCAAACTGAAAAGGCTTAGTCTTTGGATGAGAATGGTTGAGCTCATACTGAGACTCATCTTTAATAAATGTGTGTTATTTTGGCAAATCTGAGCATAATATGAGACTTTACTGAGATCTGTACTAAAACTCAAGAGGAGATATATGTGAGATTACTGAGGTCTTTATCTCAGGAGACACATTTGAGCAGCAGGAGACTCTGTCTGCTAAAGTCTCCTTTGTCTTTCCATCTGAACTCATTGTTGTCTAGGAGAAATTACAGAGGTAATAAGGAGATCTCCTTTTTAATTTTTGTTTCCTCTGGGGTAATCTGAAAAAGTTACTGCCACCTTAGATAGGCAAGATGACTTTTTATTTATTTATTTTGTATCTTATTTGGGAACTTATGTAATAAGAATGTGGACTAAGGTAAACCGTTTAAAATTGTGAACGACTTCAGCCTCTAAAATGTGCTTTACGTAGCTTTGGTGTACATGGTGTTAGCATGCTGATTAGCTCACTATGCACTGGCACTGCTGACAGTTCTCCACCCAGGTGTCTCCGCTGTTATATGTCAGGACGCCGTTGCGGTGCAGACACTGAGAGCTGAGGCGAGGGTCACACTCGGGAAAGCAGGACACGTCCACTGTGGGATTCTCACAGTCACACACCATCCGTCTGCACATCACCAGACCACTCTAATGACAGGAAACGGAGGAGGACGATCACTTTATGAGTTAGGATAAAAACTGAAGACAGAAACTGAGCGTTTCTGATCATGAAAATGAAAAGTAGCTTTGAGCAGGCAAAGAGAAGCCGCTCTCGACAGGGTGCCAGTCCACCACAGGGCTGGGCAGGGGCTGACGGGGGATAATCCATCCATCTGGCTCTTAAGACTGAACCAGAACGCGTCGTCTGGATTCAAAACAGTCTCCACGGTGGTGGACTAGCGAATTAATGCTGCACCACCCGAGTGTCCACTTGATGCATTTTTCCTAGTTTTGATGTTCCATTTTCATAGCATAAAAATATCACGTGCATGAATCTACAGCCGTTAAGTTTAATAACAGCCTTTAAAGCCTGTGCTGACCTGGCAGGAGCAGACGGCACACCTGTCTTCATCCAGTACCCAAATCTGTCTGTTGTGTTTCACCCTCCCATCATGAACACAGTCCCCCGTGCAGTTCTTCCCGTGAGGACAGCGGCAGTCGTAGCCACCATCGATGTTGAAACACACGGTGTCATTAGCGCAGCTGTGCCTCCCCGTCTCACATTCATCAATATCTGTTCAACAGAAAAGAACATTTCTAATAAACAGCGGTCTGAGACTGACAAACCAATTGTGTCCTGGATAAACTATCGTTCTAAAAGTGATGCCTCAACAGTACACCTATAGGCGGTCCCCAATTTACAATGGTCCAACTTACGATATTTCGACTTTATGATAGCGATCAGATGATACACATAGAATGCACATTAAGCACAATTCATAATCTGAATTGAGATTTTTTTCTCCTGGGCAATTGACATGCAGTTGTTTTTCACTTTCATATTTTTTTATATTAGAAACAGTGTTATGTTAATGATTTTTGCCCAACTGTAGTTTAATGTGTTAAAGTGTTCTAACCATGTTTAAAGAAATCTACACTATGATAAATACAGTACATTCTAAACATCTAGCTTTATGATCAATTGAACTTAACGATGGATTTATCAGAATGTATCCTCACAGCGAAACGGGTAGTACCTAGGGCTGTGCCATATTGTATCGTTCACAATAATACCGGTATAATTTTTTAGACGATATAAAACATCCATCTCGCGATATTCCGACTTCTTTACATAATGACATAATGGATTTACACAGAGTATGAAGAACTTCCATTAAGTCTCTTTTAGGCAAAACGACAGATATGGCAGAAAGTGGGTTGTGTGGAGGTGGAGTTTGTCCCAAAAAGGGAGGGACGTCGGTAGTGTGGAGGTGGTTTCGGTACAAAATATCAGATGTACAACAAACTACAGTGATAGATAAACTCTGTAAGTCTAAAGTCTGTACCAACAAATCTAATCTGTTTCACCATCACCACCACCATTCAATTCAATTTGATTTGTATAACGCTTTTTACAATAGACATTGTCACAAAATAGCTTTACATTTATATATAAACAGGTGTCACAAATTGAATTCCCTAATGAGCAAACCAATGGTGACAGTGGCAAGGAAAAACCCCCTGAGATTAAGAGAAAGAAACCTTGAGAGGAACCGGACTCAGAAGGGAAACCATG
>JAUZSU010012830.1:0-22705 GCA_034780255.1 Parotocinclus maculicauda
TTACATAGCACGTCCTGTCTTGTAACATAGGGCATGTTCGTTTAATCGAACCAGCCGGTTATTAGGACCAAAACGATCACGTCCCGATGTGGTCCCATTAACCAGAATCGACTATATATCTACAGTATATTCCTGGGCATTAAAACTGGGCCAAACCTAAAACTGCAAAATATTCAGCTTTCAATAGCCCCATCAAATGATAAAGAACTAAGAAAATGCATTCCTGAGACCACCATTTACTCATCATTGCTGTTTTGCTGTTTGGGATTTACTTACATAGCCTTCTTGTTTACAAAGATAAACGATTTTAAAATAAATGATTTAAACATTTGACATAAAATTCCTAACACATGGTGAATGTTTAAAATCTTCCAAAATATCTTTCATCCTAGTGGATTAATTGTTGGCTGGTAATCTGCCAGTCCAGATTTACAATAATTTGTCTCATTTTAAAAACAAACTAACTTTTCATCTATTCATCAATAATTTCAACACATTACCATTACATGGATTAACACTGATTTTGCAATGTTGGGTTTGGCCCATTTAATTTTGCCTAGGAGTGTAGTCTGATATTTATTTTTGGATTAAGAAATAAATCTTGATCACTTAGCTGTAGATTATTCCTAGAAAATAAGCTGTTAAAACCAAGTATGCATTTCCTTGGCAATGTGGTGGTGTTCCATCCCTTCATAAAACACTACAAAGTCATTAAAAGAAACAAATCTAAGTCAAGTACAATGTGCTTTGCAGCAGTTTTTCCAAGTGCATTCCTTCAAATCCCATAGCAAGTTAAGTTTCTGTGCTACAAGTATGCACTTAACTGCTAAGACATCATGAAATAAGTATCTTCACTGTTGCTGTTATGCCCAGTTTATGCTGCTAAGGGTCGCTAAGGGAAGTTTGAAGTTCATCCTGAAATTAATTAAAGGCAGAAAGACAGCCTTGCATGGACTGCTAGGGTCACCATGGTGTTGGGCTATCAAATCCCAAAAGCCCGCCCATAATAAAATATGTTTCAGTACATTCTGAACTGACCTTTTGTTGGATTTGCTAAAGGTATTCAAGTGTAAGTTTTTGTAAGTTTTTTATTATTTTAGCAATATTCTCTTTTGAACATCTTACCAATGATAAAACCATATATTCAGTGATATCTGACACATGTTGCACAACACACTGGTTGTGCAACATGTGTCAGATATCATGTCCTGAACTTAAACTAAATTTTGACAATGGAAAAAAAGTGAAGTTGTAAATATTGTTATGCTGTTGTCAGGCATGTCTGTGAACCTCTTACACTTTTTTTTAATGTTTTTAATACTTTATACACAAATCTACCCAACAAAAAACAGAAACTACTAATATTCTGCTTTTTCTAGATACTTACAGAGCCTTATCTCCTAACACTTCCTTGCCTTATAATATTTCATGAAACCTTGAATTATTTACTGGTTAAAAATGGGAGTTGATTGAACGCTTGTCTCTCACCTGCCGCCCTGCCTCGCTGTTATGTTGTTCCATGATGAGCAAAGCATCATCGCTATGCGCAGAGCCATTCTTCACTGTGCGGTCAAGAAAGCGGCGGCTGAACCACATCCCATAGTTAATGTCATCTGAGCACCCTCCCCAGTGCCAGCCCTCACTGGGTGATCCGCTGCCGGTCAGTGTGGTGTCACACGAACACTCTGTCATGTTCCCCGCACTACAGGACCGAGTGACTGCGTGTACCAACCCTGCTGCCATAATAGCATAGATAAATGCTGTTTCCTTTGTTCCTGAATGCCAAAGAGATAAGAAATGAATCACATCAGCATAAGCAGTCTGGTTAACAAATACACAGTTAAGAACGTAATCGTATCTGTATCAAGTATCCAGTACAGTGTTTTGATTAAGCTCAGTTGATTGACGTAAGGATAATAGCCTATTTTAAACATTTTACATACTTTTTTACATAAACACCTTTTAGTCACTTGTAGGATACATATAAATGTCATTTGTTTTTACTTATGGGCATAATCCTCCAATTTAAGTATACAAGGCCTGTGTCCTTTCTGTGTGCAGTCTGCATGATGCCTAATCTCTGGTACACTAGCAAAAGTCTGTGTTTCTACAGAGTACTATTTTAATGTATTGTACGACTTAAGAAGAGGGCAACATGGTGGCTCGGTGGGTAGCACGACTGCCTCAGAGCAAGAAGGTCCCGGGTTCAATCCCAGGCCGGAGCGGTCTGGGTTCTTTCTGTATCGAGTCTGCATGTCCTCCCCGTGTCTGCATGGGTTTACTCCGAGTACATCGTTTCCCTCCCAAAGACATCTGTGTTATGTTTATTTGTGTCTCTAAAGTGGTCCTTAGGGTGTGACTGTGTGTTGTTCCTGTCCTTGCGCTCAGAGTTGGCGGGTGGGCACTAGCTGGCCCGCAACCCTGTGTGGATTAAGCGGAAGACAATGAATGAATGACTGAAGAATAAATTAAATGCGCAGTGTGATTATGTTTTGTTTATGTAGAGTTTCTAAAAGTAAACTTTTGTCACAGTTTAACTTTTTGTTGCTGGCACTAGAGACGCAAATCTGTTTGAAACAGAACATACAACATTTAGATTATAACACACATTTAGCTATTAAAGTAATGCTGAAAAGAACTGTGTGTGCAGTTCTGGTTGACCCTGACTATGCTGATTGCTTCATTGTGGTCATTTTACACTCTAGTACTACACTCTTTAATAGCTAATAGTAATTAAGCTCTGAAATCCAATAATTTATTAGATTTGTTTAAATAACAGCATATGTGAACAGTAAATAACTGGCCTGACTCTCAAGATTGAATATTTAAAGTACTACATTCAAAAATACAGAACCAATGAAAAAAGTTTAAAAAACATAAAATAGTTTAGCAGTGAATTAATGTCAATGAAACACAGAGATTTAGGACAACTCAGAGGTTTTCATTATTTTCATTTCATTATCACTACCCTGACCATAAACGATACCACTATTTATAATTTTTACTATATTTATTTTCTTTTAAGTAATTAACTGTACAAAATGTCCTTTTGTACTATTAGAATGTTTCAAAATTAATATAAAGCTATTGCAAAAACATTTTTTTTTTTTATTTGTTCAATTACGCAAATGAGATGCAAAGTTAATTATGGTGAGTGTGTTACACATTGACTGTTCAGTAGGGTGTATGGTTACCCAGGACTGCCAAACCACACTGATAGTGATGGGGCATGGACAAGATCAGATTGTCCAGCAGTTCTTGTGGGATCCTCTGCCACTCTTGGTCCAGGAAAACTGAATTCTCACCTATTTCTCGTTCACACCAGATCAGGACAGATTGTCAGACTGCAAACTGAACCGTGACTCATCATAGAAGAGGATAGTTCACTCATCATGGGTCCAATGACGATGCTCATCAGCCCACCTTTTATAGGTTCCATGGTGTTTTCAGCAGATAACAGAATGCATATACCATTGGTCACTTGGCATGCAGTCCAACACGATACATATTCATCGCCAAGTGGCAGCAAGAAACGTTCCCTGTAACTTTCCCTGTTGCATTGCTGCACCTGCTCCTTCTTGCCAGTAAAGTACTGGTCATCTCTTGCTGTTGTGGCAGATGAGAGACCCTTCGTACTGTTCCAGGCTCTTAAAAGCGATTCCACAGTCTGCTAATCACACTTTTGGGACTGTGGTAGCCTAGCAGTTAAGGTACTGGACTCTGGACCTGATGGTAAATGGTTTAAATCGCACCTCTGCTACGCTGCCACAGTTGGATCCTTAAGCAAGGTCCTTAACCCACCATTGCTTGAATTGTAAGACTGTATGAGTTGTAAGTCGCTCTGGATAAGGACGTCTGCTAAATGATGTAAGTGTAAATATAAATGTTCCAAGTTCTGTTACCACTGCTGTGTGTGTTTGACATCCTATGGCTCTCCAAGCTTTGCATTCAGGCAAATCGTGTTGCAGAGGTCTTGGAAGGGCTGGGAAATTGCAGGATATGCACTTTCAAGATCAGGGAAAATTCAGATACTCCAGCAATTTTTTATAAAGTGCATTTCACCAATTTAATTAAAGTTGTTGTGTGCGTGTGTGTGTGTGTGTGTGTGTGTGTGTGTCCCACGATGGATTGGCGCCCCGTCTAGGGTTGTTCCTGCATTTGCACCCAGAGTTGCCAGGTGGGCACCGGCTGGCCCATGACCCCATATGTATTAATAATAATGGATGGATAGATATATTTTACAATTTATGAATTACATTAGTTTGAACATGTGAAACAAGTTTAAGATCCCTCCATTGTCATGTATATTTTATACCACAGATCAAGACAGAGAAGTCCACACTTAAAATAGTGTCAGTGGTCTATCTAAATCTAAACTCTGGGAAAAATACAATTCCACACTCTGCATTCCACCAGGAATAGCAAGAAAAACACAGTTCAAAATCCTGACTGAAAGCTGCCACTGATGGACTCTTGAGCACTTTACCTTTCAGTAGAGCTTAGGTGTAAGTCACTCTATATAAGAGGAGCTGCTAAATGCTGTAAATGTCAACTATAAAGATTACAGGCATGTTGGTTTGTACTGTATATACACACACAATCAATAACAAACAATAATAAATTGTGGCTCCAGTGTGAATTGGACCCATTTAACCCATTTTGGAATTAAAAAAAAATCTGATACAAAACAAAAAAAAAACTAAACTAACAAAGGGGACATTTACATAATTTAATGATCTATAGAATAAGAGCATCCTGCATAAGATTTAACTAGTCTTATTAAAAGGTTTAAAAAATTGTCTTATTAAAGTATTCACAAAATCAACAGTGTACTCCAGACCAAGACCAGACTCCAGATGAAAAAGTCCATCCAGACTGTTATAATAATATAACAGGATCTTATTTATATTGCACAGTTAACAACAGACATTATCACAGAGTAGCTTTATAAAATGCTGAGTGTGAAGTCTATATTATTTAATCAGAGCACACTAAGAGTACACAAGCAAAAGAACCAATTAGTCAATTCACATCAAATGAATGTATCAGAAAAAATAAGTGAGCTATTAAAGAATAATTATGGTTATTGCCAAAAGGATGTTAACACTGTCAAGATTCTCATTTCCAAAAGCAAGAGACTTTAAGAAAGTTGCATATTCTATGGCTAGATGAAGTATATGCATAGTAGATTTGAAGACACTTTCTGTACCTGACATTTTTAGGCTGTGCTTTACAGATTTCTGGAATAGGGCCCTCCTGGTCTGACTTAAAAAATGTCTATGATCACATAGGTGTGTTACACTTTAAATAATAGAGTACAACCCCAAAGCAGAAAAAGTTGGGAAAGTATGGATGTGAAAGTATGCATATAAAAAAATGTTTCTTGCATTTCCTTTTTTCTTTTTTATTTAATTGCAGACATTATGAAGCCGAGATATTTCATGGTATGTTTGTTTATTATGTTTGTCTGGTCATTTTCATATGTTAATAAATATTCATTTCTGCATTTCAGGCATGCAACACATGGAAAAAGTGCAATTAAGAGCTATTAGTTAATTAAAAATACTAAATAATAATGTGATATCAAACAGTTGATGTCAACAGGTGATTGTAGTCATGATTTGGTACAAAAGCAGCATTTCGAAAATGCTAAGTCTTTGATGAGGAAAGATGGGCAAAGGATGTCCAGTATGTTATTTTAATGTAAGCAATGTCACTCAAAGAAAGTTTGGATGGAATTTAAGGATATGGAGAAATGTTAGTGCATAAAGGTGCAATCTTAAGCTGAAAGCCAGTATGAAAATAACCATCCCGGCTGTTATCAGCAACAAGTCCAAAAGATGGTCTGTCATGGTATGGGGTTGTGTCAGTGTCCTTGGCAAAAACCATTTACACTTCTGCAATGGCAGCATTAATGCATAAAAGCACAATTAGTTTTTAGAGCAACACATGCTACTTTTCCAGGGTCGTCCATGCAGTTTTTAACAAGACAATGCAAAACTGCACGCTGCACACATTACAAAGGCATGACTGGCCTGCCTGCCATCCTGACCTGTCCCCAAAAGAGAATGTGTGGAGACTTTTAACATGAAAAATGTGACAACGATGACCCCATACATCTTAAGATGTGTTTGCAGGAAGAATAGAGCAAAATAACACCTGAAACACAAAATTACTTAGTTTCCTTTGTGCCAAAAACGTTTTTAGGTGTGGTGGAAAAGAATGGCAACACTACAAAGTGGTAAATGCTTTATCATCATCCATTTTTCGTAATGTGTTGCAGGCCTTAAATGCAGGAACTTATGTTTATTAACAAATGAAATTAAGTTGAACAGACAAAACATGAAATATCCCAGAACCTCTTGTCAATTAAATAAATGTCAAAATAAATGTAAGATACATTGTGGGTTTGTATATGCATTTTCCATACTGTCTCAACCTTTTCTGACTTGGGGTTGTAGATAAAAATCTAAATCATAATAGACTAGTAAAATAACATAAAACCTACACTGTTTCTTTTAGAGCAGTTTCTGTTCAAATGCAACGAAGAAAGCCTTAAATTGCTCTGTCCTGTGACTTTCCACAGAAAGAAAGACACAGAAAGAAATAAAAATATTTAAAAAACCTATAAAAGTATTTATTAACATAACAGTGATAGGTAGGTACTTTAAATAGTTTTGTTCAGAAGTAGGCATGCAAGACAAAAATATAAAGACGAAAGAAAATATAATAACAAGAAGAAAGACCGAGAGAGACAGAGAGAAATAAAGTAAATTCAAAGAAAGAATTTTGATTATGGTTATTGTGGATGGTCTCACCGCTGGAGAGCTCGTAGCCAAATACAGACAGTTCTGGGCTGGTACTGCAGTTCCAGCGTTCGTGTTTAAACTGGGACTGACACTCCGTGATGCCCATACGTGCTCCATCTTTAATGCTGGGTAGTAGGTAGGGCTTCCTTCTGCACACTTCCTTTTGCCTGCTGGACAAAGGTAAGCTGGAGCAGCCCATCTTCTCCACTACTCCCACAGATGTGATGCCCAGCCACCTGTAATGAGGAGCATGGAGAAGAATAGAGGAAAGCTCAGAGGAAATGTCACCTCTTCTTTCTCTTGAACTACTCTACTGTAGTGAGCACAAAGCTCTTTAACAGACTTAAAATGAATATCATTATTAGCTGGGTGTTTATGGGGCTTTTGTAGAATGTGTAACATTTAGTAAGCTGTACTACTCGGGGCTTGTCACTGGGCTGAATATATGGGTCACTGAAGTCATATAGGTTTTCCAAATACTTATTGTGAACAGACACTGTTGGTCAATTAATCCTTACTGGGTAGGTCTAGCAGTTCTACTCAGTAACAAGAGAATCAATGCAGAAATAATACATCATATTTACCCCATAATGAGATGCTTAATTGTTCTTTAAAAAACCAAAGGTGCTTCTTGCAAGCATGCTTTAATTTAAACTGTAGATTTAAAGTTACAATATGCAACATAACCTTTAACTGTAATATTAATATGGCTGTTATATGTTGTACCTGTACAGTGCACTTTTAAAAAACAATGCATTGGATGTATTGCATCATAATAAGGATACATACTTAATATAGCTAGCTTATCACTGACCATTTTTAACCCATTTTATGGAACATCTTAAGTTAGGTCAGTATTGACTGCCCCAGTACCTGATGTGAACTGACAACTTCTACACAATTACACAAGAAACAGGTTCTTTAATGTTTCTAGAACCAAGGCTGTATTTTTTAAAATAATGTATACAACAGCAGGTTGTTTGTATACTGTGGCCATAAAGAAGACACAAATATACATTATAGACACAACTTAACGTTACACATTTAACATTTTTATGGGGCACTTTAGTCACCTAAACTGTGCCTCAAACTGGCAGGAATTTATATGTCTGGTTAGCTGCTGTCCACTGGAGAGGTTTTTAGCATTTACACCATTACACAAAACTTAAGTTTAGATTAATTAAGTCATTTAGGGAACTTTATGGAAACTGGATATAAAATTATTTACCCTCACACTACCATTTTCATAACTATGTGCTACAGTTAGAAAAAAAACACACCAGAAATTATATTTATCCTTATATATAATAGCCTTGTGGAACTAAAAAGGAAGATACTCGTGCTAATATTTTTAAATACACTGATCACACAAATGAGAAGATGTTTCCAAATGAAATATCCCATAATGAAATATCCCCTAATTTCTGTGAGCAGGATGGGTTTCCCCAAAAACTCTGATGAATTAGCGCTACTTGTGCACCGTCTACCCGGTTACACTACTGAAAAGCACATAGACGTTTTCTTCGGGTAACAAAATCTCTTTAAGTCAGAACACAAAATTAGATCATATTTCAAAATGAAATATCCCCTATTTTCTGTGAGCAGAATGGGTTTTACCAAAAACTCTGATAAATTAGCGCGACTTGTGCGCTGTCTACCCGGTTACACAACTTAAAACTTAACATTTTCTTCAGGTAACACAATCCTGTTATAAGTCAGAACAGGCTTTCCCAATAACTGCCCCATAATTAAGTATATGCATATATCATTTCATCACAAGTACACAAGAAACAACGTAGAGGAATGAAAAGGTCATTTCTGAAGTTCGAAATAAACACGGGTCATTTGGTGCTTATTATTAAGGACTACAGCTTTTCTACAATTACGTGAGAAAGTTAATCAAATTAATTGCTCACAAAATTAGGGGATATTTCAAAATATATTCATTTTCAAAACATGTATAGTATACCTATATTACTCACATCCAGCTCCCTTGACAGCATAAGGGATATCCTAAAAGGAATGCCAGTAAGAACAGGTTGAATAAATGTACTCCCCAGATCCCGCTCTTCTCCATGACCGCCTCATTTAAACGCGTCTCTGGACACCACAGGCCGCAGTCACAGTGAGCGACGCAACCCGTCACAACTACATCAGTGCCACATCAATAGTACAACCGAGATTTAATCTAAGCAAGATCTGATATTTCCTACTTATCCATGAAAGATCTGGAACCAGCACTGCATCTGAATAAGGCGCGCATGCTGAGCTTAACACGTCGTTATAAGAGTCTGAAGGGGCGGGTATGGATTTATTACCTGCCGCATTCTGATTGGAGGAACGGTCAATACATATTCCAAATACGCACCCATTCTGCTTTTATAGAAACGCAGAGAGCGGAGAGAGTCAAGTGCCTTCCCGGAGACGAGCTAAAGAACTTTACCGACTAATTCATTAACTAGATTACAGTTTAATTAATTTGTAACTTACCTATAAACCGAAATCGAAGACATTCAAAAATAACACTAAATAGCCTATAAGCTTAAACACTAAATATTAGGAATAAACATGAAGCCTACGTGTAAGAGAAATGATGTTAAAGGCATAAAAAAACAGGAAATCAATCACAGAATTTTGTTTTAAATGACTGAAATGTATAAATGATAAACATTTTATAATGTGTTCTATTAATGAATCTGAAATGACATAATATAAATAACAATAGAAAATAGCATGAGGTCGAGGCCACTCAACTATAAATCGCCAATTATTCCGCAATCCTACTCTTAAAAAATGCTTTTACAACTGGTCATAAAGCAAAACCGTGAGACCGTCATGCTGTAAGTTAAAATCTTCTAAAACACAACTGTTTTTTTCAAATTGTCATAATTTATTAACATAAAATGCCAAACAAACACATTGGGACACTGTCTCAAAAACGAACTCCATACAAAATCAAACAAATAATCACCTTTCAAATGCCCTCATTTTATTTTTTTATATATTTTAAACACACATATTAATACATCGCATATGACCCTTATGCTGGTATAAAAATATTCAAAGTCCTAGTTTGGCTAATCAAAAGATTTTAAAAAGAACTCTTTTCACGTCAAATAAAATGTAATAGGAACAATAATAATAATAATTAAAAAACAGGTTAAAGAAAGTGGAATTAATGGATTTTCAATGTAAGTTACCAAGTGTAGCTATTGGGATAGTTTATTATTATTATTATTTTTATTATTATTATTATTATTATTATAATCATTATCATAATCTTTTATTCACATTCATTCTGCAATCATTTTGTTCATACTGTTCAGGATGAGAAGCCACACCAGATTATACAAGGCAAAAATAACTAGTATTTGCTATGATACAAAAGTATTTTCAGTTCTAGGAAACCTTTCTAAATGCAGCCATAAACACTAGGAAACAGACTCTTCAAATTTCACATACTTAAATAGTACTGATATGGGAATGAGAAGCTATAGGGACACTAAGAAACAAATGAAAAATGATTTTAAGGTGAAACCACTGTTTTATGTCAACGGTTAAATTTACTCTTTAACAACTGAAAAGCCTGATGTACTAAAAGTCCTAAATAATTAAGGCATAATTAGGAAGGTGCTTGGGTGGTGCAGCAGTCTTATATCTAGCACATGATCAGGGTTTGAGCTATGTTGTGCCTTTAGCCAGGTCTGGAATCTTATGCAGACACAACTAATAAGTCAGTTTCAGTTTTAATATATGTTTCCTAAAACGTTTATTAGAAGGCAATCAATGAGAAAATGCAGTGTCAAGATAAATATCTTTAGAGTAATACAAAATGACAATAGAACTCATTGTATTGGTGAAAAATGGTGTACAATTAAATCTTAAGTTAGTAATTGAGATATGTGGTGTCCAGCACAACACTTTACTATGCTTGCATATCACACAGCAGAAAAATAATACTGGCTTGAGATCTGGTTACATCATAAACCTCTTGTGCTTTATATTTGAATTATACTAAATGGGCAGGGATTGTTTATAGCTAGTTTAAGACATCTCATTTAAAGCTCTTTTGATATCACTGAAGTATCCAATATGCAAAAATACTTGTGAGAGGACAAAAACAGATACGCCAGCATTCCATCGTTAAAAACAATTCCACATACAATTCTATGTCGCTAACCTGGAACAAGATTTTTTTTACAAACAGCATGTGCAAAATATTTTACACTTATTATATTACATTGCCATTAATATCATGGAAATAAAATACATCTGTAAAAAAATATACTAGCTATAGAAATGTGAGGTATACATAGCCTTCATGAGACCTTTGGTATTAAAAAAGTTCAGCACTTATAAAGGTTAAAAACTGGCTTCAGAATCATGCAGGTGACAATCACAGGCACTTGCTTAAAATTAGAAAAAAAAGAACATCCAGGTAACACTGCAGTGAGTGGCAGTGATTTGGAAATAACCGAATGCTCTGGAAAGGTTTATGCATGGCTGTGCAGACAGCTCACAGTTAGCTTTGATCAGTGTCACACTCTAGCCGATGGCAGCTATAAGATAAAGAAGCTGAAGTAGAATTGGAGTAGAAACACACACACACACACACATACACATTTAGGCAAAACACATAAAATTGTTGCCATTCCAAAACATCTCAAAACTGTTTGATGGAGTGAAGTCATATTGGGAGATATGAACCACAACTTGATTATACCTTGTAAGATTGTATCAGTTATAAATGAATAATGATAATGACATCTGCTAAATGATGTCAATGCAAATGAAATAACAGATCACTTGAGGGCTGTTTACAAACTTTTGGCCATATGGTATATCAGCCTGGTCACAGCATAATAAGCACACCCTTTCCTGCATTTGCAAGATTTGACATTATACTAGTGCTGATTTACAGCATAAAATGACCCTGAGTACACAAGTACTTAACCCTACCCCCAAACAAAGCAGTATTTAAAATATGTATATTGTTATTTATTAATTAGCTTAATTTAGTAGAAAATCACAAACACACGGATGCAGAAAATGCTATACTGGATTAAGAAATGAAGAAGGCAAAGTTAATAATGCAGGCCTGCACCAGAGTCTCTGTCCAGGGAAGGTTTAGAGCAAGCTGGCATGTATTCATTTGGAAACTATGCTTCCCAGAGTGTTCTAGGGTGAATCAGCCCCAGATTGTTTACACCTGTGGGACACTCTATTGAGTTCTGTTTTGAGGCATCACTTTTGAAAGAAAAAAAATCTAAATAAATGACATAAGAAATAAGAAGGATTGACATGATAGGAATAGAGAGCTGCTACAGATTTGTCGGCTGCACATCCATAATGTGAATCTCCCATTCCGCAGCATCACAAAGCTATTATATTGGATTGAGATCTGGTGAATGTGGAGGCCATTTGAGTTCAGTGAACTCATTGTCATTTTCAAGAAAGCAGTTTAAGATGATTTGAGCTTTGTGACATGGTGTATTATCCTGCTGGAAAAAGCCCTGAGAAGATGGGTACAGTGGCATAACCATGTTATAACCATGGGAAGCAACAATACTCAGGTCTGTGGTGTTTAACCATTGCTCAGTTGTTATTAAATGTGTGGCAAAAAGGATCACCTACATCATTACACCACCAGCAGCAGCCTGAACCACTGATATCATGCAGGAGGATTTAAGGTGTTCAATTAGTTCACCCCAGGCAAAATTTTCCAATCTTCTGTTGTCCACTTTTGGTGAACCCATGCTAATTTAAACTGTAGCCTTAGTTACCTGTTCTTAGTTGATGGGACAGGTGTGGTATTTTGCTACTGTATGTGCTTGATGTGCTGGGCATTCAGATATGCTACTCTACATTATTTGGTTGAAAAGACTGACTTCTTGAGTTACTTTTGCCTCTTCGTCAACTTAAACCAGTCTGGCTATTTTCCTCTGACCTCTGTCATCAATAGGGTATTTTTAGCCAGAGAACTGCTGCTCACTTGATATTTTTGTCTATTTACAGACATTTTCTGAAATACTCGGACCAGATCGTCTAGCACCAACAACCATGCCACATTCAAAACCACTTAAATCGCCTTTCTTTTTGAAGTTCAGCATGTCTTCTTGACTTGAATTGCTGCCATGTGACATTTGCATTAACGAGCAGTTGAACAGGTGTACCTAATAAAGTGGCCTATTAAAGTGGCGCGTCGACCCCCAGGGCTCCCAAATCGTCATAATCAGTTATGACCATCACGTCGCACCTAAAACCCCATGTGTCCATGTGACACTTATATTGTGATGCTATTATTATTATGATATTTAGAATATGGGAGAGCTACGTATGTTACACATATTATGAAGAATTGTTTTTTAAATGCAAAGCAACTATAAAACAATCTTCATACAAGTTTTACAAATACAGTGGTCTTTCAGTCATATATTGTATGTACAAAATTTGGGGACCTTACAAAACCTTAATTTCATACAATTGCATGCATTCAAGGCATACCTAAGCCCATGCACAACCAAAACACAGTTTATTATAACCAGGTACTGGTTTAGTCTATCAGTCTATCAGTACTGGTTACTTGTCTTGTTGTGGATAGAAGGTGTGCAGATTCTGCTGAGCAGGATTTCAGAGTAGACTTGGTTAACTGTTCCCTTTACGTGATAGGATGAGTTGGGTCGGAAAGATGGCTCTGGTGATGTACTGGTCACACTTACACTCTGCCCAGTGTGGCTCACTATTTGTAGTTTTATTTCAGTAGGCATCGTCATCTTACCAACCTGTGGGGAATATAATGCACTGGGGTCAAATATTTTGACAAATATTTAGCAAATATTTGTGCTTATAGTAAGCATATGCTTTGTATTCTTGATTAACTAAGTTTAATAATTGCTAAGTGTGCCAACTGCTGCATTAAATTTCCAAATCTTAAACAATAGGTTGTAACTATATTAGACAAAAATACAAACCCGTCATGACTGTTTTTGAGCTGAACTCAAGAGATCTATGACACAAAAAGCTTTTTATCCTTAAATATTGTTCCCAAATTTGTCTAAATCTGTGTTAGTGAACACTTAATCCAATCTGGTGGACATTTCTGCAGTCAGAATGTCAATGGGATACTTCCTCAAAACTGTGGCATTGTGCTATGTTATGAAACTGCACTTTTTAGGGCAGCGTTTTATTGTGACAGGTACACCTGTGCAATAATCACGCTGTCTGTTCAGCATCCTGATCTGCCACACCTGTGAGGTGGAAGGATTATCTCAGCATAGGAGAGGTACTCATTAACACAGATTGGTGAACAATACTTGAGGAAAAAAGGTCATTTGTGTACACAGAAAAAGTCTTAGATGTTTGACTTCAGCTCATGAATTTTTTTTGGGTTTATATTTCGTTTAACATATTTTGGTTTATAATAAGCATCAACTGAATCAAACAATACCATGATAAAACTCCAAATTAACTACATGAACAACAGTATAATACCACCCTTAACACTGTATCTATAAACATATTTATTACAAATATATAAAATAAAAGATTAATTTTAAGCATCAAGTTCCCACCATGAGAGAGCAGCTATCGACAAAACACATGAATAGTAGAGCTGTCAATCTGCATATCTTTATTAATTTGATTTAATTAATGTATATAAACATGTTTATTTAAAACTGGATAATGCATCTTATGGAAAATGGGTAAAGTCTTATTTTTGACACTGGCTTGAGTGAAAGAGTCAGTGAACATAAGTGACACCATATACACATGATCCATTTATGATCTTTATAATAATATCATGAAACCCCTTGATTTCATACAATGGCAGATGTGTTAGACCTATCTTAGAGTCAGATTGATAAAAGATTATCATGGCAGTGTGCTATTTTTATGTGCACACATGGAAGCAAAAGGCAACCACTTCACACAATCCATACCTCCCTCATCTGCACTCAACCTGCTTTTTACGAGCTAATAAAAGCCTTCCTAATTGTTAATTACTCATTAATTGATCCAACTGACAATTTATAACCAAATAAAAGTGGCAGCGTAAGTGCTCTATAAAAGGATATTTATTTGTCAAGAAGGGTGGTATGTGTTTCCAGAAGGATATGTGTAGATGAATGGAAGGGGGTTAAATTAGGCTATTGTAGAAGCGGGTCATTTTCTATCTAACACAGTGGCGACTGGACTGGTGCCTGACCAGCAAATCAGGTTTAAGGTTCAAAGATGTTAAGTCAGTAAGTCTGTTTTCTGGGTGGTAAACGGAGGCCATTCTATAATTACAGAAACAAATCCATGGCATTAGAACAAAGACCAGACTGTTTCACAAAAAGATACAGAGGAGATTAATATAATAACCCCAATAGCATAGTATCAACAAAATTAATATACAATGAGGGGTTAGTTTGTTTATAAGATGACTCTCTTGCCCGGTGTTTGGCATTTTACTATATTAATGTACATCACTAAGTGAATCCTATCCAAGCTGGAGATTCTTTGCCCATCTTTGTTCATCAAAGACTCAACCTTTCTCTGATGCTGCTTTTGTACCGAATCATGACCAAATACTGACATCAACTGTTTGAAAACACATCACTGTGTTTTGTAAACTCATTACTGGCTCCCGTCCCAACTTCTTTGTGTTGCAGGTCTGAAATTCAGGAATAGTTGTTTATTAACAAATGAAATAAAGTTGACCAGAAATATCTCAGGTTCATACTGTTTGCAATGAAATAAAAGTAAAAGGAAACTGAAGAACCACTGTGTTTTTTTCATATGCCTTTTCCATACTGTCCCAACGTTTTCTGATTTGGGGTTGTATAATAGCAGGTAAGAGTTATTAAGTGCCTGTCGTTGGTTGCAACATGCAATACCTAGTTTTTAGTCTACACATAAGCTAGCCTACATATAGACCTGACCTCAGCCCCCTTTGGCTTGTTTAAAAAATAATGGATCCCAGATTATAAGCTTGAATTTATCACCAGTATTAGTGTTGGAACTGCAATGATCATATGGCTGAATGAAAGTGAATTACTACAGTCATGCTCTAAAAGGTGGTCTCTCCACCATAACATTTGACATTGTTCTGGAAATTGTTTTTTTAACAAGCACATACTTCTAGCAATAGCATGTATTAACATATTAGAACCAAACGATGAAATTACTATAAAACAATCCACTTGCTAATCAAAGCATAGGCAAGGAGATAGCAGGTGTACCTCGTGGAAATGGCAAGCACAGCGACCCTGGAGGAACTCTTTATAGCGGCCCATAGTGATGCTGAAAGTGTCGATCACTTCATACCCGAACAATTTTGCACTTTCCAGAATGTTCTTATTCACTCCATAAAGCTCTTGCACTCCAGTCTAAAAGTGTCAAAGAGAACAACATGGTTAATAATAGTTCTAACCCTAACAGCTCAGTCATTAACAATACCTTATGATGGAACTCAATGTGCTGATCACATCAGATCTTTTAAATAATTTTAATAATGTTTTACGCTATTGCACCCCCAAATAAAAGTGTAAGAGAGAACAACAATAGTTCCAAATATAACAGTATTTTAATAGCACGGTATACAATACAGAAGGTGCACGTGCCCAAGGTGTTTTGTGGTCCACTTTCCAGAACATTTTTGTGCACCCAGAAACTTACAATAGTGCAGTGTTAAAGCCAGTGTTCATGCACTGTGTAACAACAGATACAAGTATAACAACATTAATACATGTTTGGATAAACTCTAGCTTTTGTTTGCCATTGAAAGTAATATAATTAATATCATTACATTATAATACTCATTGTCATGTATTACTACTGCACTGCATTGAATGGATGAGGAAGATATGAATAAACGGTTTCTAAAAATAATAACAACTAATCAGCAATGAATGTCTTGCAAAACAGTACATGCAAAAATGTAAATAATCCCTTGTGCTCCACTCACCAGAGAAAGTGAATGAATGCCATCCACTGGTAGATGAAAGCCCATTCCTAAAGATTTCACTACCACCATAATATTTTGTAGCTCCTCTCTGAAGGATAAATGAATACATGTTAGGCTAATGTCTGTGATTTCCACTCCATCATGTATTTGGCAAAATAACAAACAGAAGGCAATCCACAATGTTTAGCACACTGGGAAGAATCAGTAAGCCTGTCTATCATGGTGGAAAGGAGAAAAGGTTGACAGCTGATATCACCCTGCCATGCTGAATAGAAGAGCAAACTGTTTGCTTTAAAAGGGTATTTAAGTTTTCTTCTAGTAACCATTGTTACCGCTAAGGAAACAGAATAAGGACTTTGCTGCTTGTAGGATAGCATCCCGATCAACCATTTATTGAATCATCAAGAACTTGGAGTGGTTTAAATGCAGTGAAGAAGGTCAAGAAAGGCAAACAAGAAAATCAAGCAAGCAACAGATCTCCTACTGGGATTCATCTACAGTTAAGTAATGGTTGTAACACATATTCTACTTCATTCTTTTGCATTTTCTTACTTCTCTCTGGATTATAAACACATGAAGTAACTTAGAATGCAGCACTGGATTGCTGTCTGTACTGTCTTTTGCTAATTAAAAACAAATTAGCAGGCCAAAATAGCTAACCACAAAACAGCTCAGAGAATTGGTAAACTAGTTTATTACATAGTAGTATAATTTATGGTAATCCCAGCACAAAACTAACTGGTCAGTATCTAGCAGGTATGATAGTTAATTGCTAATGGCTAGGCTCACAGATATCCTTGTATTTGTTTTTTAAATTAACTAAATAGCATATATGACAGGCTCAATTATGTATGTCTGTTACCTTTCGAGGACTTGCTGCATGGTCTTTAGGTGCTCCAGACTGAGCCACTGGACCCCGCCAGCAACCAGCACTGTTTGAGGGGAGTTTTCCAGAGGTCGCGACCTGCCATAGGTTACAGATGGTAACAAGAATAAACTTAAATGTTAATCATTTAAAATTATACATTTACACTTACCCATTAGGGTGCATATAGTACATAATGCAATACACAGTATTACACAGCTGTCAGTGTTCAGGTGTCAATAACTCAAATGTGCCAAATTAGTTTTTCCAATTTTGTTAACTGCATTTTAATTGCCTGACATTGTGAGGGACCAATAATTATGGGCTGGAAAATGGTCTATATACACTATAATGCTATATACATCACTACTAGCCTAGTAAACAGAGCTGGTGAGTGTGGACATGAATTCAGAAACTTTCTTATACAATTTGCTTTTATACAGTTTTCTGTGATTCCACATTTCAGGTGTGATGAAATTCCATCATGAAAACACAATAATGATCAGCAAAAGCATTAAAACCATGCACAGACCAAATAACAAATATTGTTGAATATCTTATTGTTGCTTGTTAATTAGCTTCTTGTTCATATTAAGCTCTAGCATATATTACAGTAAGAAGTTGGATGTGGGAAAATGAACCTGTAAGAATCTGGGCAATTTTACCAAGGGACAAAGTGTTATATCCAGAGAAATAGATGGGCATCTCTTACACAACAAAACTTGTGAAGTGCTCCCAGTCACCACTGGTGAATATCTACTGATAGTGGTCTGAGAAGGGACAAACAAAGAACTGGCAACAGGCGTAATAGCCCAAGGTTAATTGATGCAGAGCAGAAATGAATCCTTCTGTCTGGTCTGAACTGATAGGAGAGATACTGTAGTACAAATCACAGAATGTTTAGTGCCAGTATTGGGGGGTATGTGGTATGGAGGCTAAGTATGGGGCAGCCTCTTCACAGGCCAGTCGCCATGCTAAGCCCTGTTTACCATCAGAAGTGCCTACAACAGTCAAGCTTATATCAGAACTGGACTTTGAGGCATTGGAAAAAGGCTGTCTGTGCTATTGAATACTGCTTTAATTTTTATCATGTAGACAGTCAGGTACATATACACTGTTTATCTCTGGAAGTGATGGTACCAGAATAAAAATGTAGATTATCTCATTACTACTATATGTACTATAGTACTATTATTATTTATTAATAATAATTTAGCTTGTCAAAACGAAAAACGTTATTTTAGTTATTAATTTGACTTGTTAAAGCCAAAGTGCTGTTCTTCTTATTTTTGCTTCTTTGCCTGCCCACAGTTAAAATGTAAATATGTTCTTCTGCTAGCTTTTGTTTTGCAGGATCATAGGTCAACTATTGGCACCCCATCATCACTGTTATAGTCTCTGTTATGATTACAGTCTGTCATGATACATTTTTGTGAGATGTTCGGTCCAGGTTTTACCCAACCAAAATACTAGTTCACTTTTTAAAACAAAAATGTGTTATTATATCCATGAATATTGGGACAGCTAGATGATCTTTAGCCATAAATATCTGGATATCTAAATGACATTTAGACACAGTCAAATGTATTGGCACCCCGTCACAGCCATTACACTATATTTCTTTACTTTACACATTATATATCATTTTAGTCAAAAACAGTGGCACTCAATCAGAGCTATCAACAGTATAGCTACCTCTTAGCAACCATGTAGCAACAGCTTACCAAACACTTAGCAACCACTCAGCACCCACTCAGAAACCATTTAGCAAACACATAGAAACGACCTAGCAATAACCAAGCAACCATTTAGCAATTATTAGCTGACTCTGACTGCACAACTTATTTTTATCAGTTTGATTCAGTCTGGAGTTTCTCCTCTACCCTCTGACATCAACAAGTTTGGTATGGTGTTTTATAGTTTAATCTGACTTGCAAACAGTATAAATCCAATAGATTTTATCTTTTGTCTGGTAAGCCTCATTTAATTTGTTAAAAACATCCTTATCACAACTTAAAAAATGGGACCTGATTAAGAGCCAACAATGAATAAAAAACAACTAAATAATATTGTAATTTCAAACAGGCGATGCCAACGGATAATTAAGCAGCGTAAAGTAAATGTAAAGTCTTTGATGAACAAAGATGGCCAGAGGCTCTCCTGTTTGCCAACAAATGTGTGAGAAAATTACTGAAATGTTCCTCAAAGATAAAGCGGAAAATACTTACAATTATCAGGTACAAGTCCAAAAGTCTTTTATGGGCATTGCTTTTTTTTTATAATTTAATATTGTGTCATGTGAATTGTTTAAGTAAATTTATACTTATTAATTTGAAGATCTTATATAGGTATAAAGTAGCCCTTTAATTACTGAATTAAGAAAAAAACTATAATAAGGTTTGTACAGTGTATTCACTTCACAGCTTGTTGAGACACACACACAGCAGTGATTACTCAAACATTAAAGAACGGCACTCAGTCTCTGGTAATTTATTGCTGCTTAGTCATCCCACTTCACAGTGCCGGGCATATGCAACATCCCAGGACACCAATATACACTCTGTAATTGTGCCTCTTAACAAAAATTTTGCCACATGACTCAGTCACCAATCTAATACATCACAAGCCAGAAACAGCTCACAAACACATGGTGAAACAAATGCTGCCAAATATTATCTAAATCTTGCCTGAAAATCTGCTGCCTGTACAAGATACTTGAATTTGTGGTGCTGTATTTTTTTAAACGCTGGAATCACTGATCTGACGACTGATCATATCCAGCATGGTACATGAACTTGATGGGATCATGATTTGTTGACGAAAAACATGAGCTGAAAATCTATTTCTTTTGAATGATAGCACGTTTTTTTTAATAAATCAGGTACTGACAGTAAGAAATAATTGAATTAATATTTATGAGTGCCACACGCTGGTTATATAAGATACTGTGGAATGAAAGATATGTGAATATATTTTTCTGTCCTCCCTTCTGATCCCCACAAACAGACCTTTCTATGAGCTGTTCCAGGGCTTGTTGGAAGGTGGGCCTCTGGCTCTTGTGTAGCCAGAATTGTGGGTAGTATGTGTAACTGATGATCGTTCTGCCCTGGTTTAAGTTGTGATAGATGATAGTATCATGGGCCTTGTCCCAGTCTTCTAATGTAGTGTTCACTCGCTCCATTAGGTAGTACATCATCCCCCTGTTAGTAGAGTCACCGATGAACAGAACCTGATGGAAAACAGTCAACTTCTCAAATTAAAGGTAGCAGAAATGAAAAGGCTTTAGCTTTATGTTGGTAGTATTTTGCAAATGCTTAGGAACAGTTTGTACTCCCTGCTAAAAATGGTTAAAAACCAAACCGAGGAACAAACTAGGGAATAGTTTACACATATATAAATAAAATGTGAATGCTGGTAACTAATGCACTATCACACAAATCACCCACCACTATGGTGACCTAGTATCGAGTCCCAGTGGGGTCATCCAGGTGGGTTGGAGATCACACAGGCACAATTGGACTGTACTTGGGCATTTGGACCATTCCCTGGAGGTGCAAGATCAGCGGTGGAGTGTCACCCCATTTAGGGTACATGGTCACCTGCGCTTTGAGTGTGCTCTGCACCTAATACTGACCAGTATGAGGCCTGTGCCAATATTGTAAATACTGTATTTCGTAAATAAGTGTGTGATGATTTCATATGGTTGTTGCTTGTTACTTGAGTTGGAATGTTTAAATTACATTTGTCCTACAATCAGGCCATTTTGCAACTATTTTTAATGGTCTCAATGCTGTGATAACATAAAAGGAACTGCATATTGTGTGTTAGGAAATTTAATATCCTGCTTTACATTAGAACAATGTACAAATGACAGCATGTCTGCTTTACATTTTAATCAATTGAAAAACATATGCATGGCCATGAGATAATGAATGTGAGCACATTTACACACACTGGCCAGCCTGGCAGATTCTGGTAAGTGTCAGAGTAAACACGCACACACACCATATCACCATGACATCGGAGACAAACAGTACAGATCAAACTGCGCTGTTTTCTCAGTCCCATGCTTTTTTCAGCATTCCCTGCTTGTGTTTCAAATACAACAGGCAATATGTTATGTTGTCGCAAAAAGGCAGTTTCTCAGTCGTTTGTGAGAGACAGATGGAGAGAGAGAAAGAGAGAACATGGTAAGCATTGAATGTGCTGCACTTACTTGTACAGTGACATAAGAGTTTACCCATTCAGTAGTATATGTGTAAGAAACACTGCAGTAGTTTGGGTATGAGTACTTAGTCAGTACACAGTTAGCACACTACAGTGCCCAGTGTGTTATATTGGTCTTTTGAAATCAAGTCAGGTAGTTCTATGTTTGTGGTTTCTATCAAGGCCTGTTTGTATATTCAGAAAAGATTCTAAAGTGTATTAAAAAGTGATTTAAAGCAAACTGTAGGATGATCTTACCTTTTTGTCCATCATGCATTGCTGCAACTGTGGCTGTGTCAACACAGGGTTATAACAGTTCTCCGGTTGCCAAGTAACCTCCCGCCAATCACATGTCCTGTTGTCTGAACAGTTTAAGCATGGCACCACCCAGCGGCCTGTACACACACGGTGTATGAGATCATTGCAGCAGCCTACTGATGTTTCTTGCACTTATACCTAAATCACAGATTCTGGTATAAGCCATGTGATACCACAGGAATATAAACTTAACTTTAGGTATGTGAATAATGTTGTATCACTTGTATCACAAAGACTAATTTAGAATAACATTGATAATATATTGGTTTAAATTATTTACTGTAGTGTATTAAATACACTGTCAAAATGCAATAGCTCACACAACCAATTAAAATATAACCTATCTGACTAGGATTACTATGTTTGCTTTTTCATATTTTAGTCTGGCTTTACACCAAAAGATTTACATTAAAAGATTATTGACAGCCAAATAGAGACTTTAGCCTGACAAAGTACAATGTTGGCATATACAGTGCATCCAGAAAGTATTCACAGCGCTTCACTTTTTTCACATTTTGTTACGTTACAGCCTTATTCCAAATTGTATTAAATTAATCT
>JAUZSU010012831.1:0-11067 GCA_034780255.1 Parotocinclus maculicauda
TCCCTTTTTGAGTCTTGGTTCCTCCCAAGGTTTCTTCCTTCTACTTTCAGGGAGTTTTTCCTTGCCACTGTCGCCCTGTCTTCGCTGTAGCTATAATACGGCTATAATCTGGTAATTCGTCGTGTTTACACATTCCTGAACTGTTCATTTTCCTCTTCCTAACAGGACAAAGAATCCAAAAAGAGCAAGCGACGTTCTACAAAACGGAAGAAGCGCACTGCTGCTGATGAGTCCGCTGACAACGTCATTGACTGGTGGTCCAAGTACTATGCCTCGGTGGAAAAAATGCAAATGGTCAGTGCTCTGGCTGTCCGGTCATTGGCGGGCGTCGCGGTTTCCACAGCCATACATATTTAATGTATGATATTTAGTTTGTTATTAACCCTTATAAGGAAGTAAGTAGTGACACAGGAATCTGTTTACTTTTTCTGCATCTCACTGAACCCTTTTTTGGTTTTTGAATACTGCGTTCAAATGCCCTTTATTTTTTGGTTGTATTCTAAAGAAATTAATAATAAGAGAAATAATTGTAGTATGATTATACCGTTGCTAAACAGTTCCAAGTTTCAAGAAACTCGGAGCAGGATGAGAACTTTAGTCCTTACCCTGAAGTTTCCATGACCGCATCATACACACGTTTGCATAAAATCCTAGTACGCCAACAAACTGAGCTTTGGCGTATTTATTTACAGGCAAAGCAAAGAGATACCAATCCGTTCTCAAACATCTATGAAGCCGGTAAGAAACACAATTTGAATTTAAGCCATCAGTAGAGCTGAAACACATCCGGCAGGTTCCAGCTCTGCTCACACATGCATATCATGTTATGTTTTGCAGTGCCTTCCCTTCAGAACTTGCTCTCAGATGGAATAACCAGCATGGGGAAGACTGTGGGTAAGAAAGACCCAAAACAGAAGTTAGACGAGTCCCAAACTGCACTTAACCTTAATTACAAAAATCAAAACCAATCACTTGTTTCTTTCTCGCCTTCAAGCTAAAGGGATGAAAGACAAAAAAAAGGACATGAGCTTAAAAGGAGCGTCCGAGCAGCCCAAGCTGGCCACCTTAACGGTATCTATAGCGTCCGACCTGGTCACAGTCTAACACCAGTCGTGCTGAAAAGTTCTAGGATTGATTGTTCTGCTTCCAGATCTACGACAAAGAGCTGGAGTCAGAGTTCGGTCCGTTCGATGACTGGGTCAAAACGTTCGAGCTGTTCCGTGGAAAGGCGAATGAAGAAGAAAGCTCTGGAGCTGAAAGGCTGGTCGGGAAGTTTAAGGTGAGATGATAGGGCAGGACGTACAGGGTTCCTTCTCCTGGTATACCAGGTATCAGGCCAGGGAATTTGACTACTAATAAATGTGTAACCCTTATACGATGCGTAAATTAAGAATAATTAAAGGCGAATAACACAAAAAAGAAACGGAAATTCAGAGAGCATTAATCATCCAATAGCAGATCATATCCCCACATCTGTTACATTATCAGAAACCTCAGCTCTTTTACCGGCTATTATATAACTATTCTTTCTAAATGTTCTTCCCCAGGCTGGGTTCTGTCTATATAAGCTGCCTGAAGGCGATGAGGACGGGAGTACAGAGTCCGGGGAGTATAAAATATGTCAGGGTATCCCCCCTAACACGGCTGTAGATGTGCTGATCAGAGTATACATCGTTTCAGTAAGTCCCACACACACACACACACATGAGGGTAGATCATGTGAAATTCATACATATACACTTTTTCCACTGGTTGTAGCACCAAAAGAAACACGTCCACATCTCACATCTGCTGTTTTGCTACAGACAGCTGCTGTTCCTCTTTTAGGAACAGATCATTTGCCGCCCCTGCATTGCAGACTGTGGTCAAGGCATCTAGTCCTAAATGTACCCGTTCACCTGCATGTTAAAGCAAACATCTAATCAGCCAATCGTACGGCAGCAGCTCGGCGCATTTATTCACGTAGACGGGGTCAAATGGAAAAGACTTGGGATTTATGTACCTTTAAAAGTGGTACGGTTGTATGGAGTATTTCAGAAACTGCTGATCGACTGGGATTTTCACACACAGCGCCACCTCTAGGGTTTAACAGGGAACGGTCTGATCGTGAGAAAATATCCACCGAGATGTTAGTGTTGATGCGAGAGGGCAGAGGAGAATGCAGACTGGTTCGAAATGATAGAAAGGTAACAGTACCTGTATGCAGAAGAGCAGCCCCGTACCTTGAAGCAGATGGGCTACAGCAGCAGATAATCACACCGGGTGTCACTCCTGTTAGCGAAACAGGCAACCAAGGCTACAATTTACACACTCACCAAGACTGGACATAAGAAAAATGTGGACTGGTCGGATGGGTCTTGATTTCTGCTGGGACGTTCGGATGTTTGGGTCAGAATTTGGCATAAACGACAGATGGATCCATCTTGCCTTGTGCCAACAGTTCAGGCTGCTGCTGGTGGTTTAATGGGGTGTGTGTGTGTGTGTGTGGGGGGGGGGGGGGGGTTAGGTTTAGGGGTAGGGTTTGGGAATGCTTTCTGCTTTTACAGTTTCTGAATTGGTAGGTTCTCTGGATACCCAATGTATGTGTGTAAGCACTAAAGAATACTTTTCATTTTACATAATATTTACTCTTTAAGACCCGAAAGAAAAAACGTGTTCGTGATCTTTTCAAACGTGTTTATTAGGCTTCAAACCTCCATCCGGCTGACCCCGATGGCAAGGCGGATCCTTACATCTTCCTGAAACTTGGAAAAACCGAAATTAAAGACAGAGACAACTACATCCCGAAAGAGCTTAACCCCGTGTTTGGCAGGTGCTCCTCTTCTACAGTTTAGCCACAAGTTCTTTGTCGTACTGTGTTTAGATTTAAACTCAACTTTCTGTTTGTTAGATCTTTTGAAATTCAAGCGACCTTTCCCAAAGAGTCCTTACTAAAGGTTCTCATCTATGACTTCGATCTGGTTGGAGGAGACGATCTGATCGGTGAGACTGAGATCGATTTGGAGAATCGGTTTTACAGCAGGCACAGAGCCACCTGCGGCCTCCCCACTGAATATGCCATGTGAGTAGAAATGATTATAAGTCAATAAAGTACGGTCGGATATCGTTTGAAATTTATCGATTTGAGATTTGATTCGTTTCAAGTTTCAATATGGTGAAGTAAGGCGCATATCTGTCGTTCAGTGGCGGCAAGAAACTGTCCCCAAAACTCCGTTACGTTCTTGCGCCTGCTCCTTTTTACCCATAAGGTCAAGTAGGACAGATGGGCGACCCTGCCCTAGTCTTCTTCGTACTGTTCCAGTCTCTTGAAAGTGACTCCACAGTTTGCTAATCACGCTTTGGGATGTTCCCTGTTCCCTGATGTTCCTGTTCCCACTGTTGTTCATGTTTGAGCAGCTTCAGGACGTCCCATGGCTCTCCAAACTTTGCATTCGGGTAAATCATGTTACAGAGGCATTACAAGATGTGCACTTTGAAGATCAGGGAGGGTTCAGATACTCCAGCACTTTCAGCCTTTTATATAGTGCATTTCTCAACAATTAATAAAAATTGTTTTTGCACCTTTTTTGCATTTTTTAAGGGGTTTTTCATTATAGAACAACTTTGTTTGACTTGTCGTTTGCTTTTGTGATGAGCTTGTATTTTAGAAAGCAGTGTGTATCAGCTTTGTGTCTTATGTAAAGAACTGTTCAAGACAACAAACTTTCATGTCGCGTGGGGAGTTTGGTAAATTGAAACTTAAGATGATGAAAGGTGATTATTGTTTGACACCAAGACACTTTTCTGAAACGTGCGACCTTGAGATAACAAGCTTTGACTGTGTGTTGTTTTATGATGAACTGTGCATTTTCCTTACACTGTCGCATTTTGTCACGTTCCTGTTAGTGAGGGCTACAATGCCTGGAGAGACTCCGCCCTACCCACTCAGCTGCTGCTCAAGCACTGCAAGGAGAACGGACTGGACAGTCCTCGCTTCACCCCCGGAAGAATCACCATCGGAGACAGGGTTTACACGGGCAAAACTGTTTTTGTTGACGAGGGTGATTATGATCTCTAAAAATGATCCACCTAATAAGGATTAATGATGCACCAAAATATGACTTAGCCAAACCTGAATGTTATAAGACCTGTTGTTGCCTGTTTTTAAAAGGACATAATTAATAGCTTAGCATCAGAGCTTGACCATGTCTCAGATGGATGGCGTGCTGAGAGAATGCTATCTCGTTTTAGATCAGGTAGTAGAATCCTATGAACATCTGGCCCTGAAGGTCCTGCACAGGTGGGAGGAGATGCCTGGTGTGGGCTGCAAACTGGTGCCAGAACACATCGAGACCCGTACCCTGTACATAAAGGACAAGCCTGGCATGGAGCAGGTAATATAATATATCTCTAATGTAGTGTGGTCTTGTGAGGTTCTCAAAGTCCTGGGTTTAGAAACGAAATAAGTAATACTTTGGGAACCGCCGACCTTGTGAGTGATCCTCTTATTTCTGTGGGTTCTTCAGGGCCAGCTGCAGATGTGGGTGGACATCTTCCCCATGGACATGCCTCACCCAGGACCCCCTGTGGACATTTCGCCTCGCAAACCCAAAGGGTAATGCCCAAATAACGGACATAACTGCTAACCAAGGTGGCTTGTCTTTGTGCGTTGCGGTCATGGGTGTGATTTGTTGGTTTGCCTATCAAGGTTCGAACTCAGGATCATAATCTGGAACACGGAAGACGTGATTTTGGAAGACACCAATTTTATAACCGGACAACAATCGAGCGACATCTACGTGAAAGGGTAAATTTGGGGTCAAAAACAGTCTTTTTGATGTGCCTGTTGTTGGATATTGGACCGATTATGTGTTTCCTCAGGTGGCTGAAGGGTTTGGAGGATGATGCCCAGGAAACAGATGTCCATTACAACTCTCTGACTGGAGAGGGAAACTTTAACTGGCGCTTTGTGTTCCCGTTCCACTACCTTCCAGCTGAGAAGCTTGTGGTAGTCAGCAAGCGTGAGAACATCTTTTCTCTAGACAAGACGGAACAGAAGCTTCCAGCGGTCCTGGTGCTGCAGGTCTGGGACTTTGAGCGGCTCTCTTCTGATGACTTCCTGGGTAGGTGAACTTCCAGACTGGCCCTCGTGTCTGTTTGCTGTGTACTGAGTGAGGTTTTACCTCGCCATCACGTTCCTCACGTGTACTATCAGGTGTGTTTATGTGTCCAAACGTGTTATGTCAATCAGTTTAGTACCTTATACTGCTTCTGTGATGGGGCACAGTGGCGCAGTGGTTAGCGCTGTCGCCTCAAATCTCCAGAGACCCAGGACCAAATCTCCAGAATCCCAGTCCAGTTGCTGCCTGTGTGTGATGTTTTTGTGGCTTTTGTCTCAGTACACTGGTTTCTTTCAGAGTTCAGTTGGTCAAAGTGAGCAAAAATGCCCAAATAGCCACCAGCACAGGGTTTGAGTGCCACAGGTGCCCTCGGACCACGCAAAGCATCACTTATGAACACAGAGTTATGTATTATTGAGAGGAATCCGGTTCTGCCAGGTTCGAAGCCAGCCCAGAAATGAACTGGCACGTTTAGGGCCACTGTGGTGGGACGGTGGTGGTCTAATGGTTAAGGTACTGGACTATAGACCAGAAAATCCAGGGTTCAAATCTTTACCACACTTAGGTCCCTTAGCAAGGCCCTTAACCCATAATCGTTTGGATTGTAAGACTGTATTAATTGTACGTCACTCTGGATAAATGATATAAACGTAAACGTAAGTGTAAATGCACTTGTGCCAGGGTTGTTTGTGACCCTATAGATCCATTAATGTGTTAAATCAGATGCCCTCTCTCAGCTAGCAACCAGCTTCTAGAACGTTTCTGTTATTTACCATTTCTAAGTCAATAAAATAAGTTTTAATAACATCTCTGTGACGTTCTTTGGTCAAAATGCAACAGGGATCAAACACCATAGCTCGTTCTCACCCAGTTCTTTCAGAACGATCGTTTTGGAGCATCTGAAACTTGCTCGTTTTATCGTTAATGGACTTCATAATCTTTATTCATGTGTTGTATTGAAGGGATTTAAACATTCTCGTTAAGTAACTTGCGATTTACATAAGCTAACGCTGCTAATTTCACCGTGAGGCGATTCAGTTTCTGTGTGAGGAATAGACTCCTAGTTGTTCAGGCTGCAATCATGGAATCGACTCTGCTCGCATTCGATTCTGAGCACAAGTGAATCAAGACTCGAGTAAAAAATACAGAACCGGTAGACGATATTTAACTTAAGAACTAAATTATCTTACTGATTTAGCCACACCATAACTTGTTGAGTCCCGTGTTTTCAGACATAGATATCCAGCAAATAAATGACTGGGTTGTCTGATTTCACAGTGCGAGGGTTGGTAGGTTCTCCAGATACTCATCATGTATAAATATAAACCAAATAAACAATTAGAAACGCAGTATAGGCTTATCTCAACCCAGATACTCCATGCATGAAGCGACAGAGTGTAAACAGCGTAATGGATTCAGCTTTATGAATGAAAAGAATCCATTTTTGACCATTCCAGGCTCGCTCGAGTTGGACCTGCATGCATTTCCACATGGTGCCAAATCAGCAAAGCACTGCAAGATAGAGATGATCAAAGAAGTCACTGACACCTTGTCCATTTTCCAGCAGAAACGCGCCAAAGGCTGGTGGCCTTTTATAAAGTCTGACGAGCTCACGGTATGTGAACACAATTTAGGTTTATCTAGATTTCTTCTAAGTCACATTAAATGCCAATCTTCTCCTGCCAGGCCTTTACATCTGGCAGTAAATTCTCAGCTATTTTTCAACTTTTAAGTCACATTGGGGGGAACATCCTACTCTCAGCACCTTACTGAAATATTTATTTTGCTGCAGGGTAAAGTGGAGGCCGAGTTCCACCTGGTGACAGCCGAAGAAGCAGAGAAGAACCCAGTAGGTCGAGCCCGCAAGGAACCAGAACAGCTAGAAAAGCCCAAGTAAGCAAAACTCTGTACATTTTAAAAAGTAACAAATGTTTAAGATGCTACAAAGAGATAAAATCTTAAAAAGGGGGGATTAAAAAGCAGACATGATAATAAAAGCATATAATAATTGCAAAAGTCTTAGGCCACCATTAAATTACATATGCCCTTATTTATGTACTCCCTTCAACTGTTGTCTCTTTTTATAAGAACTCAGCCGGAAAATCCTGTAAATTTGTATGAAAACACTGGAGTAAAAAACACTGGAGTAAAAAAAAAACAGCTTCTTAAAAGTCTGAAGAAGCAGGAAAGGCTGGGATGAAGATCAGTTGAAGAAAGTGCTATGGGACCATTTGTCAACCATGTTATATACAGTCATTATACCGTTGCTAAAACAATAAATGTAATGGTGGCCTAAGACTTTTGCACAGACCCGTACGTATTAGACGAACTATTACTCCCAAACTCTCTTGACGTTCTACTTTTTCTTTTAGCTCACTGTCTGCTTTTCCTCGTCCTAAATTGCTTCGTTTATTTAGCCCACAAATCTTTATATGCCAAAAAAAGAAAGCGGTAAACAAAATCTAATAAATGCAGAGACTGTCCTGTATCAATTTGACGAAGAAAAACAAACCTGAGAGTTTTTAAACCTTAGGCCAGACTTTTTTTAATTGCTTGTTCCTCGGATGTCGCTACTTAAGAATCTACTGAGGAGGGAGGAAAAAAATATAAATAAATCTTTATTTTTTTAACACAATTTCAATTTCTCGAGGACTATGTGGAATCAATACAAGGAAGGAGGAAGAAATTTTAAAAAATTTAAATATTTGTAAAAAATGTATATATTTAAAAATAAAATTTATTTGACCTACAATTAAATTAAAGAGAATCTGGGAACAAATGAAATGAACAGAAGAAAACCGTTGGCTCTCCACCGGAGGGCGGAAAAAGCTAAAAAATAATGTATTTAGTTATTTTTTAAATTTTAACCATCGGATCTGAGAAAAAACATTTTTTTTAATTTTTTTTTTTAATTCTTCAAATATGATTGCGAAACAAGCAATAAAAGAAGTCTGGCCTTACATTTAGTATATAACGTAACAGCTTTACTCAGTAGTTATATGCATGTCTTTTTCACCTTGGCCAATAAGTGAACAGTCTGTTCTCGTAGTGGACGTGCTGGATTTGGGGATATTTGGGGAGTCATTTTTTTCTAAGGGTCACTCTTGCTTCTGTTGTTCCAGTCGTCCGGATACGACCTTCTCCTGGTTCGTGAATCCGTTCAAGTGCTTTTTCCATCTCATTTGGAAGAACTATAAGAAGTATATCATCGGTGGGTTTTTGCTGCTGATCCTGGCGCTGTTCCTCGCCCTGCTCTTCTACACTCTGCCGGGGGCTATCAGCAACAAAATCCTAGGTGGATGATCAATCCTGGTAAAAAAGACTGAGCAGAAACACTGAGTGTGTTTACGTGCTCTTAATCCGATCCTACTGATTTCTCGAGTCATCTAATTATTCAAGCAGTCATGCATGCAATGTGGTGTGATCTAGAAATCAGATCAAGCAAGCCGTAATTTATCTCAGTAATCTGATTACTCATTGCATGTATACATATACTGTAGGTTACCTGTTTTTAAAGGTGTTTTCAGTTCCTTACGGTTGCCAGGTCCACGTATTTCCATCGACAGAGGTTTTATTCAGCCTCTTTTTCCATTGACTTTTGCGGGGTAAAGAGAATGCTGGAAATGGAATGCGTGAAATGGCTACCGAAGACTTTGGGGAGGCTCTAAAATGTAGGATATACATGACAAAATGAATATTCAGAGTCATTTTCCATAATCTGATGACTCAAGTGGATATTGGGACTGTGGTAGCCTAGTGGTTAAAGTACTGGACTGTGGATCAGAAGGTCTAGGGTTCAAATCCCACCTCCTCCTAAAGATTAAGTCACAATTGCTTGGATTGTAAGAATGGTACGTTGTTTTGGATAAGAGCGTCTGCCAAATGTAAATATCTGATTTTTGATTCTGGGTTCGATATTGTAGCACGTTAGACGTTAGTAGTTAAAGTGGATATTATTTCAGTACCAAAGATCAAATCTCTGAGACGCACCTGATGTAAACATTAAAACCGATCAAAAAAGACTTCAAGACTTCAAACTAGAACTGTGCTGTATTATAACGCCGACTTTATCAGTGGTTTATTAACGGAGGTTTAAATCTGAACTCGGCTCACACGTTTGAGCTTTTAACGACGTCACCGAGCAGCTTGATGTTTTTGCTTTTGATTCAACGTTTATTCAAGTATCAGGGAAAGACGCTCAAGAAATGATGACTGTTTACAATAAAACGTTACGATCAACACCCAGTCTCTGTCTGAAATGTATCAAACGATTCGCCTGCCCAGGGCCACGGGGCTCACGGTGACCAAGCACATCTAACAGGGGATCCCTCATCTTACGTTCCCTCCCTCAGCTCGGTCATTGTGTCCGAGCAGCACCCAAACAGACCGTATTTGACTAAACCCCAAACAAAACACGGACGGTTTTCCTGGTCAGGGTCATGGCAGCTCCGGCGGTTCGGGATCAGGGGGCCACTACGGTGTTCTCACACTAATCGAGTGGACCAATCATGCTCTGGTACGGTACGAGGCAACCGGCATAGTGTGAGTACACGCTTACTTACTCTTTTGCCTGGTAACAGGGTTCCCAAAAGTGTCTAAAGACAAATCTTGTGTGTTTGAATGTTTTTTTCTTTAACTTGATTCTTAAAAAAAAGGTTACAAAACGTTTTTCTTTTACCGAATTTCTAAGGATGATTATTACTTATTCTAAGAACTAGCCGTATTCTGAAAAAGTAATTCCACCAAATGTTTCTGTCCCCAGGACATTACATGTATACGTAATAAATATAATTAGCTGTAAAAATATTTTATTATTGAGCCAAGTGTCCTGCACAGTGATGCAATAGCAAATTATTAGGTATTTCATTTAAAATATTACTAAATACTAAGGCCAGACTTTTTTAATTGCTTGTTACTTTGATATTTTTACATAAGAATCTACTGAGGAGGGAGGAAAAAAAATACAATTTTCAGCACTTTTCAATTTCTCAAGGACTATGTGGAATCAATACAAGGAAGGAGGAAGAAAAATAAAATGTTTTATTTAAAAATAAAATTTATTTAACCTACAATTAAATTAAAGTGAATCTGGAAAAAAATTAAATGAACAGAAGAAAACCGTTGGCTCTCCACCGGAGGGAGGAAAAAGAAAAAAAAAAAATATATATATTTTTTTTTTTAACCATTGGTGCTGCAGCGGATCAAAGAAATACAAAAATTTTTTTTTTTTTTTTTTATTCCTCAAATATGATTGTTGGCGGATCCGCGGAACAAGCAATAAAAAAAGTCTGGCCTTACTAACATACCTTTACTTACATTTTTACATTTACGTTTGGTCATGATTTCTGACATTAAGTGATCATTATTTTTATTACTTTCTCATGTGTTATCTTTTAACCATTATCCCTGTTTGTTTCTTAATGTCTTTCTTTTCTTTCTGTCAGCAAGTAATTTTTTTCGAGTTGTAAAATATTTTCTGCATCCTTATCTCGTTCTTTCTTCTTCTTTGTTGCTTTGCTTTTTATCGTGGATCAGGTTCTGTTCTTAAAATGATTCTACTTTTCACTTAGTGTTCGGTATTCTTGTATTAAATCATCCTGGTGTTGCGTTTTTCTTTTTTTTTTTTTTTCCTTAGATCAGTCATTACTGTTTAATTTGGTGATGATGGAGGTCAAAAAGAAGCAAGAAAAATAGTATGACTCCAGGGTTCACAAACTTTTTCTTTCCACCGCTCAGCTTTTGATGTGAGATCACACACAGAAAGATTAACTTCACAGGGGCTTCAACCAATCAGAATGCTTGGCTGCAACCAACCAATCACATCGCAGCTGACCTTTAAAGCTGCTCCCAAGTGTGTGTGTGTGTGTGTGTGTGTGTGTGTGTGTGTGTGTGTGTGTGTGTGTGAGAGAGAGAGAGAGAAAAGAGTAAAGAAATAAATGCAATAACCTACCAACCCCACTGAGCTTTT
>JAUZSU010012841.1:0-10006 GCA_034780255.1 Parotocinclus maculicauda
AGTTCTTGTTTGTACGTTTGCTATACGTGTAAATCGCACAATAAAGGTTTAATAAACATTTAATATGTTACATAGCATGTCCCGTCTTGTAACATGGGCATGTTCGTTTAATCGAACCAGCCGGTTAGTAGGACCAAAACCATCGTCTCCCGTTGTGGTCCCATTAACCGGATTTCGACTGTATTACTTTTAGGTACTTCAATGTTATGTCATGTGAGTGTTATATGCTGTACTTCAGGAAGGAATAAATCCTATAATTGTCTGAGTTGTTTTCCCTGTAGGTTAATACTTCTCCATATAGTATGTAGAGAATAGTGAATAATCAATTTGTAATACAGCTCATAACTACAGGTCTAGCCGAGGGTCAAGTAGTGAAGATGTGATATATAGCCTTTAAAGATAATAAACACATTCATTTTGTTGTTGCTTTGTTGTATATTTAAGAAGACCGCTTTTAAAGAATTGTGATATTATTCTAGCCTGTAATGCGATACCTGTTTAAAATGTAAACCTTTGCATTTGTTTGCAGTCTCTGCTCTGGTTAGAGTACAATGTTCTTGTGTATTTCAAACATTCAATGTCCTGCTGGAAATGTAGCTTTAATAGTTCATGATTCTCTGAGCTGAGCTGCGAAAGTGATCAAACTCAAGCCCTAGATGTTAACTTCAGAGCAACGCTGCGGGGGAACATTTTGCAGTAAAAGTGTGGACAAGCAATTGTATCGATTTGACTTGGATTGATTTCTTTTTAGAATTCGCCTTGAGGAGTGTGGAGCTTTAAGTAGCATTAAATGAGTTCAATTAAGAGTGTGTCTCCAGAATATTGAGGTCATTGCTCATAAAGATTCGTCCTCTCTAGCTGACATCCACAGACAATAGGCCCTGTCTGAGTGAACAATGCAGCATGCTGGCTTTGGGCAGTGCAGTCCATGGCACAGACAGGTTGAGCCTTCTGTGGTGATGCAACCCAGAACCTGTCGCACCACAGGGTTCCTGCCTCCCATTGGTACTGCACAACTGATTGGCTGTGCCGTTCAGTGAATCATCCTTAAAGTGCTCCCACACAATCGGGAGTCCATCTGGTCATAACAACACAGAAAGCGGAGCCTTGTTTATAAATGTTGCAAAAGCATGTGCAACCAGGTTGAAATCCCAGGGTGGTCAGTATGGCAAAAAATTGTTATATTTTCACATAGTGATGCAATAGTGCCATATTAAAAATAGAGGTCAAATTTAGTACCTTCATAGTACTCAAGGAAGGGGGGATTTTTTGTTCTTTATGACACCGATAGTTATGAACCCATCATGTTTTTTGAATGACACACAACAAAATAATTGCTACCTTACATAAATAGTAATTACAAATTGCTTTAATGTGAGCAGACATTTTTACTGTTAATCTGCTGTCCAAATTGGATGTGTGTTTAAGTAGTTAAAGACTTTCCCACTCCCTCATGCAGCCCTGACCCGGCCCTGTTCGCATTGATTCCTGTCAACTTCCTGCAGTTACTTAATCACATTCTTGTTGGAAGCAGTCGAAGCCATGTGTATGATTTTTAAATAGGATCTTTACTGGAGAGAACAGGCGTTCAAAAAATGCACACAAAAAGCCATTTGTACTCGTTTTCCACCCATGGAGGATGGGTCCCTTTTTGAGTCTTGGTCCTCCCAAGGTTTCTTTCTTCTACATTCGGGGAGTTTTTCCTCTCCACTGTAACCCTAGGTTTGCTCAATTTAGTATTGGCCTTTTAAGATAATTTAATATTGTAAAACTGCTTCAAGGCAATGCTCCTTTGTAAAAAGCGCTCTAGAAATACATTTGACTTTGACTTTCAATGTGCATGAGGTTTAAGAAAAATATCTGTTATTTATAATTAAATGATAATTTGCATGCTTCAAAAACGTGTTTAAAAAGTTTTAGATATTAATGATTTTTGTGTAATGATGAAATCAGTGGAAATAACAGTGAAGGCAATGTAAGGTAATGCAATCGTATTTATTTGCTTAAAACTGAAGCATTCAAGTAAAACTGCAGAGGGTTTCATGCTTTAACTCAACAGTAGCTTTATGGTCAAGTAGAAGACCTGAGCCATACCTGCCCGTAACAATACATTTGATCGATGAAGTCTGATGTAATTTTCATATAATGCTCGGTGGATGGTTCTGCTCACAAAAAGTATTTTAAAATGAAATCTCCCATCCTGAAATGACCCCTCATTTTTGTCGGCAGTGTAGTTTGCAGATTGCCGTTTTTTGACAAACATCTGCCTTCTCAAAGCCACACAACCTCTTGCGAGTAAGAACGAGCTACATTTAGCCATGAAATCTAACAACGTAGACTGTGATCCTGGTGATGTCTGCATTTTGTCTCCTGGTGCAGTTTGTTCATTCATTTTTTACTTCAGTAATGCATTTTTATCTAGAACGCTAGCTTGGTTTGTGCACACTGCCTGATCACACTACATGCCCAATATGTCTGTCCTACTGGCTATGTGACACAGTGAATACATTAACAATTTTTTTAATATATTTTTTTAATCTGAGTCAATGATTGACATATTGTGATGTCTGTTTGCTTATTGCTAAAACACCACTTTACTACCACAGTGGTTCCCAACCTTTTTAAATGGTATCCAAGTACGAGTATCTAAGAAAGGCTCCTTCCTCAGCCTGCTCACGTAGGCCAATAGAATAAAGTGATTCACTACAAATCTTTATTCGCAAAAGTTAACATTAATTGTATTTTTTTTGCTTTTCTAATGGGTTACTATGTACGAAATGTCCTCATTGTTCTCTCCTTGGAAGTCTCTCCATTTTGCCCTCTGAGTCTAATCTGCATTTTTCTTTCTTTTAGGTTGACGGAGCCATCAGGGTACCTGACAGATGGCCCCATCCACTACAAGTATAAAACCAAGTGCACCTGGCTGATTGAGAGCTAGTAAGTATGCACCTTGCCCCCTCGTACTTCACCTGCTACTTACTGCCAGCTTTTTAGATGCGACAGTAGTCCACACAGGCTGTTATTACCCGTGCTCTGTTATCTGTACAGGGCCAGACATTTAGACTGTTGTCTGTAATCCAGCCTCAGATTTTAGAAAATGTGCTCGTTTCTTTTGTTTTGCAGCCCAAACGCAGTGCTGAGGTTACGCTTTAACCACTTTGCGACCGAATGTAGCTGGGATCACATGTACGTCTATGATGGAGACTCTATTTATGCTCCATTAGTAGCTGTCTTCAGGTGAGTAATTCCCCAGTGCTTTGTCTTCTCAGCTGACTCTGTGGCTTTTTGTAACGCAGTTATTGTGGGTGTTGATCCCTGATCCTCACTGCTCTGTGTGATTAATGAAGTGGTGGTGTTTTTTTGCCTAAATGTTTCGTATCACATAGCATACACACTCGTATAACCATCACAAGCAAGCAAATAAATCAGTAAATGTTTTGAGAAAAAGAAAGTAATAAGCCAAGGCCGTGTTTTATATTTTGGGAAATGAGACCTCTAGTTCTTACTGCTTTTATAAATTGCAACAAGTATTTATTATAAAACTGTTTTTAAATAACACATCCACCAGAACTCATTCATCCATTCATGTAGGCTATTAATAAGAGCTTTATGTGAACTTTGGCTGCTAGAGTTTCTGTTTCTTCCACTCTAAATACTAATAGTGTATATACCAGTTACCCAGTTTCAGTCGGATTTGACAGTCTGCATATATGCACAGAGTGGAAAAAACATGGTTGGCAGGTCCACTGCAGATTTCACTTCCATAGGGCTTATTTACATAGACCAGGTGGGGGATTTCCTTGTGGGACCTGGCAACACTGGAATTTAATTCACCATCTGGTAAAAGGCCAGCGAATACTTTGTGGCGGCTCAGAAATGCAATTTATACTCAAGAAAACTGGAGAATTGGATTATTAAATATCAAGCATTTAAGTTTGTCACATCTTTCTGAGAGATTAATGGTTGGTGACCAGGTTAGGAAAATAACATGGATGCCAGGAGTGCTTATTGTAAGAGATTTTACTTCTTTTGGGCTTGTTTATATAGACCAGGTGGGGGATCCATGGGGCTCAGTCAATTAGATCTTGAAGCCAGAACTAGAAGAGTTTATTTTTCCATCTTCATGTTTCATGCCAGCCGAGCTAACATTCGTTTGTCCAGCTTAAGGGGGCATGTAAAAAGAGTGAGTTGCCAGCTGCACTGAATGGCCGCTTCTTTTTACTTCTAAGAGAATTTGCTTCTTTTGGGCTTATTTACTTGGAAAAGGTGGGGATTCTCTTGTGGGATCTGGCCATCCTTAAATGCATCGTCTGTCAAAAGCCAACTGAAGCCAATTTGTGAAGTGTCCTTCACATTTACATTTACGGCATTTAGCAGATGCCCTTATCCAGAGCGACTTACAAGTCACAGTCTTACAGTCCAAGCAAATGCGGGTTAAGGGACTTGCTCAGGGACCCAACTGTGGTAGTTTGGCAGAGGTTGGATTTGAACTATGGACCTTCTGGTCCATAGTCCAGTACCTTAATCGCTAGGCTTCCGCAGTATATATATATATATATATATGCATGCCAGAAAATGTAAAAGTTTAACATTAAACATTTAAGTTCATGTCGCATCTTCCAGTGAGATTAATGAGTGGTTGCCAGTTGCCAGGTTGGTAAAAATAAAATTTTTTGCCAGGTCCTCAGAGATTTAAGATTATGATTATTTGCCTTATTTACATATACCATGTGGGGGATTCATGTGGCTCAGTCATTTAGATCTTAAAGCCAGAGTTAATAATAACTGCATTGATGACGGTGATGAGCTCAACACCACTGTATGCATCACACAACCATGGTAATCCGGTTATTGTCACAGCCCTAGTCTTGCTGTATTAGAGAACAAAACATGATGACAGGTTGACTAACATTCATTGTAACTGGTCTACAGTGGTCTCATTGTGCCAGAAGTTCCAGGAAACGAGACCGTACCTGAAGTGGAGACCAACTCTGGATATGCACTCCTTCACTTTTTCAGCGATGCAGCTTACAATCTGACGGGATTTGAGATCTTTTACTCGTGAGTAGTAATATACCTTACATTGCACAGAAAATAGTTGAGAAAGACACTGGAAACGGGCAACCCCAATACAAACCCAGACACACAAACAGCTCTTAGGTGACCTATAACAGAAGAGACAGAATAACATTTGTGGTGTAACAACAGTCCAATGAGTTCCAAAGCTGTGGGCTTGAGACTACCTTCCCCCCACCAAACTGGACAACCTGACCATTGTGAGGACTCAGGGGCCTGTGTGGGCACACAGGGGTTGGCTTTAGGAGATGTTTTCATAGGGTTTCCTTATGCATTTCTGATAAAAAATGTAAACCTGCTTGTTTACTATTGTTCTTGTTTTACTGTGTTTACATGAAAATGTACATTGGTTGATGCATGCAGATATCAGATGAACAGTTTATCTAATTCTCACAATCTGTTCTATCTGTGTGCGTCAAGCGCTCGGTGTAATTAGAACCAAATGTACAGGCATGTAAAAAGTCTTAGTCTGAGTGTTACCATGGAGATGATCAGTTTCGAATCCTGACTGAGAGGCTAATGATAGTTCAGTGCGCTAGCCAAGTTTTCAAACGCCTCGCTTGTCTCAGTCTCAAGAAAATATATTCCCAAGGTCCATAGTGAACAAAAAGCAAGGATGGCCATACGGATTAGGGTATAACTATATATAACTAGGGTTAGGATTGGTTGTAAATCTAAACCTTGCATGTTCTTTATATCACATAGCAATTTGAGCACAATTCAATTCAGATGAAAAATATTCGGCCCAAGTAAATGGCTTGTTTCAGCAGCTTCCCATTTAAGTGAATTACTTACTGATTATGAACAAACCCAGCTTTTCCTGGTCAGTGGCTTTTATGCTTATCCCTGGAGTACACAGGGTGCAGGTTTGAGTGTTCCCTTAATGTGATGCCAGCCTATCACAGCACTGGGCAGGGTTTCTATTGCAGTGCTGGGGGAAATCCCTTCTCACTGGTCTCCCTCATTCTCAGACATAGCCAGCATGTGCTCCCCTACCTAGCCAGAAAGGACTGCTGGGTCTTGAACCTAGGTGTCTATGGTGGGGGCATAGTATGTTAGACCAAGTCACCAGAGCATCCAATTTCCATCAATATTTGTGGTTAGTTAAATAAAAAACAACTAAAAAAATGTGTACAGTGGAATTTTGTTCTCTGATCCCCCATAATTCAACTGTGTCCCTGTAATGTTATATTTTAAGCCTATGGGCAGCTATGTAAGACAATATCCTCCTTCAGTGAATGCCAATTGTGAAAGTAACAGAAGTAGATTTGATTAAGAATGGCTTTGTTCTCCATCCACCACCTTCCATTTTTGTTTTCAGTTCTTAATTATGAGGCTCCGTGGGTAGAGCCGTCAGCTCACAGCGAGAAGGACCGGGGTTCAATCCCAGGTGTAGCGATATGCGTTCTTTTTGTGCGGAGCTTGGATGTTCTCTCCATGTCCCAGGTTTACCCGAAAGACATGCACTAGGTTTACTGATAAGTCTGAATTGGACTTGATACACAAGTTTGTGGGTGAGATTTTATACAAAAGTAATAAATGTATTTGTTTTTATGATGACGGGAGTAGTGATGTTGCATGCTTAAATTAAAGATGACAGTCCTAATTACTCTGACAGTGAGCAAGGGCTCCAGGCACTCAAAATGAAAAAAATAATCTACTGACTGATTCCTCCAGACTCAAAATAAACAGTTTACGTAACTTTTTCCCACATTTTGTTTCCTGGCAAATTGCTGAAGTACATTATCATATTGGTTGTGTTGACAGCATATCTCTTACTGAAACCCCATCGAACACTGCCATTTTAGGAATTATACAGTGGGTACAGAAAGTATTCAGACCCCGTTGCATTTTTCACTCTGTTTCATTGCAGCCATTTGCTAAAATAAAAAAGTTAATCTTATTTCTCATTAATGTGCATCCCATCCTGACAAAAAAAAAAACAGACGTAGAAATCTTTGTAAATGTATTAAAAAGGAAAAACTGAAATATCACATGGTTATAAGTATTTAGACCCTTTGCTGTGACACTCATATGTAACTCACAAGCTGTCCGTTTCTTCTTATCCTTCCTGGGATGGTTCTACTCCTTCATTAGAGTATAGCTGTGTTTAATTGAACTGATTGGACATGATTAGGAAAGGTATACACCTGTCTATATAAGACCTCACAACTCACAGTGCATTTCAATGCAAATGAGAATCATGAGGTCGAAGGAACTGCACAAAGAGCTCAGAGACAGAATTGTGGCAAGATGATATGAGGCTTATGGCGGGGGGGTTGGGCTGTTTGGTGATAATTTTTCAGAATAATAATTCTTCTTGCCATAATGCGAATGACGAAAAAACTTTCCTTCAAAAAGACACATCATGTCAATGGCATTACCTGCATATAGTCCAGATCTCAATCCAGTTGAAATTTTCAGTTGAAAATTGAAGAAAATAGTTAATGACAAGGCTCCAACCTGCAAAGCTCATCTGGCAACAGCAATAACAGACAGCTGGAGATGAATTGATGAAGAATACTGATGTTTGTCATTAGTTCATGCCTCAGAGAACTCAAGCTGTTATAAAAGCCAGAGGTGGTGCAAGTGGCATTTTATTTATTTAGTATGGTCTTCCTTTACACTTAAGCAATAGCAGAATCTCTCAGCTGCATCAGGATGCCAAGACTCTTCTACAGTCTGAGAAAGCTTCATTAGGGATGGTGTTTTGGGCAGCTGCAAAGAAAACTACTTTTTCAGAAAGTGAACAGGATGAAATGGCTAAGATATGTGCTATATCTCAAAGAATGTAATAAAGATTAGTGGAAAAGTGTGTTACAGTGTATTATGGAGTGATGCTTCCAAGTTTTTGTTTCCATTCTGAAGTTTTCTTTGGTATAGCTTTTACAGAGGCGCTTATTATTAAAGCTTATTACAGCAAAGTTAGAATGGTGATCATTTCTGTTTGAGGAGGTCATCAGATTTGTGATGCTGTTTGTTTTTATATTTGTGCTAATGGAAACTGGTTCTGAAAGCTGCCCATGTGTTTTGTAATCACCTAGATATGTGAGTCAGTCTCATCTCTCAGCCCCTCTCTCTCCTTTTCTTTTTTTTCTAGTAATTGCAGGGTTCATCTTAATTTTACTTATCTTGATTTAAATGTTATTCCTTGTTACTGTTTCTCATTGAATTCCCCTTTCTTGAAATTTGTTTCGGAAGGATCAACTCGTGTCCAAATAACTGCTCAGGCCATGGGAAGTGCACCACGTCCAACTCCATAGCGAGCCGGGTGTACTGCGAGTGTGATAAATACTGGAAGGGTGAGGCCTGTGACATCCCTTACTGCAGGAACAACTGTGGCAGCCCAGATCACGGCTACTGCGACCTCACGGGGGAAAAGCTTTGCGTGTGCAATGACAGCTGGCAAGGTATCCCACTTTTAACACTCTGTATTCACTTCATCTCATTGGCCAGGGCAATTAAACTTAGTGGGACTGTGGTGGCATAGTGGTTAAGGTACTGGCCTATGGACCAGAAGGTCCGGGGTTCAAATCCCGCCTCTGCCAAGCTGCAACAGTTGGGTCCCTGAGCAAGGCCCTTAACCCACAATTGCTTGGATTGTAAGACTATGAATTGTAAGTCGCTTTGGATAAGGGCGTCTGCTATATGACTTAAATGTAAACTGCCAGGAAGTATGAAAGCTATGCTTTTCATATTCACTTAAAGTGCTGTTAGATTATAAACACAGTGTCGTGTGTTCGCTCCCTCTGCTGGTGATATACAACCAGTGCATGTGTTCTTTCAATCCTGCATCACTGCAGCAACCATCGTTCCCCTCTGGGCTCATCCTGTGATGATAAAAGCATGCCAGTTAATCCCGCTAAAGCTCTTTCATTACAGCCTTGTGGACCTGGCTTTTCTGGCCCTGTAGAAAAGGATATGAAAAAGAATCCATAATGAACGATAATGAATATCTAAACATGCTGTTTATTTTTCCATAACGACGAGGCAAAATGGCTTTTTCCTGCTCAGGGATTTTTTTAATTGATACCAAGAGGTTAAGGCATCCCTCATGCGTTTGCACTGTGTTTCTCTCTTTCTGATAGGTCCAGATTGTTCGCTTTCAGTGCCCTCTACTGAGTCATATTGGGTCATGCCGACAGTAAAGCCTTTTGGTACGTCCCTAGGCAGGGCATCCCATAAAGCCGTGGTTCAGGAGAAGGTCATGTGGGTTGTCGGCGGCTACACATTTAACTATAGTAACTTCCAGATGATTCTAAAGTGAGTATAATAAATCTTAGTGTTTATGAAGTGCAGAGTTTTGCGTTTTAGCTGTTTGAAGATTGTCTGATCTTTTTTCTGGCATTCTGCAGTTATAATCTGGATACTGGCACCTGGAGCACTGTAGCCAGCAGCAACGGGCCTGTGGCAAGATACGGCCACTCTCTTACGTGCCATCAGGTAACGCATCTGTATAAACAGCTCTCTGGGAGAAAGGAAATGTCCCAATATTAAGGTTCTAATGCGTTATAGTACGTGTAAAGCATGTTGTGTGAGGGCCGTCCGTCGTAGTTTTAAAGCAATAAAGTCGAAATGTTGAAACGTTTACGCTTCAGATGAACTGTGAAAATGAAGGAAATAGAGAATTTAATAAAGTTTCTTAAAATATGTTAAAGAAAGCACTGGTTTATCTGGGACTGCCAGATAGTGGAGGATGAACGAATGACTGCATGAATGAATTAAGCGTTAGAATATTATCACGTAGGTTTTGCGAACATTAAAATCTACTAAGTGTCCTTGCACATTAAAATCAGATATCTATGAGTACAAAAAACGGTTCAGAAGAAAAGAATCAAACGGACTTGGATGTCATTGTATCTTTTGTGGAACATGAAATTGCTGGCAGTGGTCATGTAATTAAAGCATAGTCATGTCATGGTGCTTCACA
>JAUZSU010012852.1:0-11067 GCA_034780255.1 Parotocinclus maculicauda
CGTCTCGTTTCGCTGCACTCTTTGCTTCGCTATTGAACTCTGTAGACGCTCAGCGTCCACACTGTTTAAAGCACTGTTAAGCTGCGGGAATGAGTGAGAGGAAAGCCGCGTCGTTACCAGTTATAAGAAGCTGATTCTGAACAAAAGTTGAGTGCGTTGTAGCGCATATTTAGTCAATGACATGTACACACAACAGTACACACTTATTTTTTGACATTTTAGGGGAAGCTGAGCTTCCCTTGCAGTCTTAGAGCAATCACCACTGATAACAGCATACAGTATCTGTAGAACTATAGGTGTCTTAGGCATTTCTGTGTATTTAGCAATATATATCCCTTAAATCTCTATTTGGTTAATTAATATGAACATTAACATTAATTTAGATCTTTGTTATTGTTCATTCATTTTTAAATAATCATGTGGAAACATTTATACTAGTAGCATTGTTAAGTTGTGTGCATCTTTCTTGTTTGGGTCTTATTCCCTTCTCATTTTTTTCCATTTTGAACAGTTGGAAACTATTCGACAGACGGCTCTGGTCTGGCTATTCTGCTACATTAGCTCTCTCCACAAACACAGTCTGTCGAAGAACAGAAGAGAGAGTGAGATATGGGCAGGGATGAAGAGAGAGCTGGACATCTGTTGATTCTGGACAGGCCTTGATGTATTTCATGCTGGCATCTTTCTAGCACTACTTCACATGACTCTGCAGGAAAGGAGCAAAACAAAACAATCCATTTAAGGGAGTACTCACACTATTCAATCTCTACCGCTCAGGCGTGATTGACCCCCAAAGCGCGGTTCGTTTGACTAGTGTGATCACTCATAATCTAGATTCAATGCACTGAATCGCATGCGGGCACACTGAAGAGGTGGGATCACGAATCGTGGAAAACAGCACCAGCTATCTCTTGTTATTCAATACATTTGTTGTGAGTTTTGAGAATGAAACAAATTTTTGTTTTCACAAAGTTTGCTGCCTCAGTTTTTGAGAACCTTTTTGTCAGATGTTTATAGGGTGTAATAAGCATTCCATGGATTTGTTTTTACTTTATATTGACAGATTAAGCAAATACTTTTACAGTGTTTACAGTATTGACACTTCTTTAAGACTGCAATTCACCTCAGCATGCTGTATATCAGCATCTGGGCGAACTCTTGAATGATGGAAACCAATTCTTGCCTAATCAGTGCTTGAGTTTGATCACAGTTTCTGGGGTTTTGTCAATCCTGAGGCTTGACAACATGTTCTCAATAGGATTGATATCTGGGGAGTTTATTGCAATAAATGTTAGGCCAAAATTTTTTATGTTTCCCCACTTGGTTATCACTTTTGCCTTGTGACATAGTATCCATTATGCTGAATCCACAGATGTGGATTCGATGCTGGCCTTCTTGACACCAAGCCATCTTCCAAAAGCCTTCATCTCACTGTGTGTTTAGATGCACTCACACCTGCCCTATGCCCTATGACTCAGAAAGCTCTGCACTGGTGCTGACCCGATCTTGTCGTTACATCCTTTGAAGGAGACGGTGCTTGACTTTCCTGACGCTTGCTTGACTTTCTTGTGCTCCCTGAAGCGCAATGATTTGATAAATGGTTGATCAGAATGCCTTACAAGCTTACAAATAGCAATTCCACTGCCTGTGAAACCCTTTTTATGGGTAACAGAAGAAAATAACTCTTTCAAAGCAAGAGTCTGCTCTTTTAATTAGCATGACAGAGTGATATCAGCTGTGTTGTCCTCGTTAACCTTTTCTCCTGAACTAACAAGATCATCACTAAAATAATGTTTGCAGGTCATTTTGTAAAGCTGAATGCAATAACTTTTGTGATATGGTCATTCTTATGGCAGGGAATGACTTTGCAATTAATTGCAATTCATCTGATCTTTCTTCATATTCTAAAGTTAATACAAACTGGCACCATAAAAACTGATGCAGCAAACTTTGTAAGAACCAGAATTTGTGCCATACTTAAAACATTTTGCTGTTTGTGTGTCTAAAGAAAATGTGTGCGTGTGTGTGTCTGTCTGTGTGTGGTTCCTGCTGTGCGTCCTCGGCTGCTGGTTAGGGCTTCATGTGACCCTGAATTGGATTAAACGAGTATCAAAATGAATGGGTGAATTTTCATGTTATAAAAAAATATTTCATGTTATACCTTGGCCACAGATAATATTTCTTATTGGCTGGCTGATTACAGTAGTTCCTTATATCCGGATGCCTCTAAATGTAATCAGAGTTCTCAGTCAGTGCTCCTGACGGCGTGTTATATTTGCTTATGGAAATGAAAAACATGAAAACAAACAATAATACCAATTTAGTCTAGGCTTATATACTAATTTGGCACTGCTACTTCATGACAAATAATATACACAAACTGAACACACAGAGATGGAGGATGCTGAGCCACATGGATGGAAAGCTACATAAACAAAATCTATAATAATTTTGTTAAAAATAAATAGTGTTCAAGTCTTCATCTTATCATGGACAGGCTAAACTACATTTTATTAGCATGGCATAAATGATCAGCTGATATGGAACCAAATATAACACTGCAGTTTCCCATTTTTTATTACCGCATGACTTATTTTAGTACTTGATCTCTCTTTCTGTTCCTCTGTAAGTGTTTGATTGAGGTTCTCACAGCCCCGATATTTTTTTTCCGTTTATCACTGAATCCTCTGAAACATCAAACTACTGATGAAAAAGGAAAGATGTGTGAAGAATGTGATCTACCTGCTAAGCCCACCTACTCAAAACATCTGTCCTTCATTGACACCGCTATACGCTTTACAGGCAAAAGTATATGGACACCCCAAAGATTACATCTAAAACAAGTTAGGATAGTTTTGCCTGGTAAATAACAACAAGCTTACCTGTTGCTGCTGGCGTTAAAAGCAATACATGTTTTTTGCTGCTTTCAAAGTTATTATAACCACACCCCTCTTGTTCTGATTGGTCACCTTAAGGAGCTAATATAATACTACCAACAAAAAGTATTTCAATAAATAAAATAATTATTTAAAAAAATTGTTGGATTTGAGGTCAGAATTGGTAATCTATTCCTCTGTGGACTTTGTTTTAAGGACAGCAGAAAGCTGATGAACTGCCTTGTTGGAGATCTATAAATGTGTCATATTGAGAAACAGATCAAGCATAATTTATTCACCAAGTACAAGAAGTTCCTTGTGGTGCATGTGTCGGCACAGAATTAACAGCACAGGTAGCTAATAAAAGCATAGCGAGTCACTGGGGTATCAGTACAACCTATTCTGCTGACACTGTTTGTCTATAGAGAATCCATAAATATATGCTAAATATTATGAATGTGTTAAAAGTTCTCTCTGAAATAGCAGAGTTTAATAATTAAAAGGGATCACACACACTTTTGTTTATACCTCGGTTTTAATTGTTAATTTGTCCAGAAGGCTTGTCTAGAACCAGAAATAGCGAGGAACAACAGATCACCTAGATTGAGCTGAGATTAAGTCCTGCATAACAGCTCAATACAGGTGGCATTTTTTTTGCGTGTGGAAGAGGTTGTTGACTGATGTTGTCTGCAGAGAGCTTTTTTTCTTGGGAACCATATTTGACAGCTCTTGCCTTGCCACACTCCGAAGTTTTCTGTGTTTAAGTGCTTCTCTGATCCCTTTCCTCTCTGAAGGTATTGTTTTTCTCTTCCAGGTACGTTTCTCACCTCTCTTCTTAAAAACGTGTACCACAAAACACGTTTACATTCTCCCAGACTGAGCAGCGCCTTGACCTTTATTGCTGAACTCCTTCTTCTATCGCTAGGATCTTGTAGAGCTCCTTTATTATTGGAACAAAGCAGTCTGCCACCTGGTTATTTGGTTTGAGCTCTTTTCCAAATCATGACACATGCTTCTGCTTGACTTGCAGGAGACCACAGAGACTTTCAGCTTTAAGTGCAGCTTACAACTCTTTCTCACCTTCTTACTCTTGCTGTCTATAGGAGTCCTTCTCACCTGAAGTGAGTGTCAGACATTGTCATCTGTTAGACCTGGCTGTTTCTCTTCTCAAACCTGGTTGACTTCTGACAGGACCAGGCCCTTAATGAAATGCCTTATTTATTTATAAAATAGCCTTGTTTATGAAAAGTTGAAAGGTTTGAGTCAGAGTGGCATCTGGAAAGTGCAGGACTCTAAGAAGCTATAAATGACTATTGTTTATTACTGCAACCGTGTAAAACTAAAATAAAAATAGAACTGTGATAGAAGTTTTGATATTCAAGTTTAGACTCCTTTTCCCGGGTAAACTGGTTTATTTTAGGCAGGGTTCAAGAGGGGTCAGAAGATTATTCCAGATAATATTTAAAAACTGACCTGTTTAAATATAATTTGAAGATACTCCCTTTGTAAAACAGAAAGACCTCATTTAAAATATCATGCATTAATGTCACAGATACAGATGAGTTTTGAACGGAAAAACTTTATCTTATTCAGAACCTCCCTGTCTGGTTTATAGTGTGTTCATAATGTATGCCTTTGGAAACATGGTTGCCCCATATAAATAAATAATTACAACATCATGCTGAATGATGAAAGAGATTACGAGCTTTCTAAACAGCCTAACCAAACAGACACTCCTCCCAAATGCAGTTGTGACAAAATTACACTGCTCACTAAAATTAGGGGAGATTTAAAAAATATATATATTTAGAAAAAGATTTTATTTAATTAAACAAGATCATCAGAAAAGCAAAAACAAAAGTCAAACAAAGTTGTTTTATCATGCGATTATGATCGAGTACCTAGTGATATATTCATGGGGTGAATAGAAGCATGTCAAACTGGATGAGAGTGCCACACATTGACTGTTTAGTAGGTTGTATGGTCACCCAAGACTGCCAAAACACACTGACAGCATGGACGGGATCAGATTGTCCAGCAGTTCTTGTGGGATCCTGTTCGTATTCATTTTAAAATATTCCCTAATTTTTTTAAAGTAGTGTATTTGCTCTGTGAGAGAGGTGCAATCTAGCAACCATTATTTGTCAGTAACAGCAGCCTTGTGTAAAGACTAGGATGTCTTTTGACTGCTCTAGTGGTGCTTTAGGTAGGTAAACCCAACAGGGTGCTACTAGAAGGCGGCCTCAGTGGTTAAATTTTTCAATGCTACTCAGCGCTTCTTGGTATATGTCAAACTTGCCATGCGCTTCTAGTGTTACTTTGGGCCAGGCAGAAACACCATAAATAGGACACCAGCCAACCACTGAGTTGTGTTGGGTTGAGTAGGGGTAGCTATTGCAGTGCAGGGGATTACCCCTCACCTGGATTTCTCCAGTTTAGATACAGGCAGTCATGCCTGTGTGGCACCTGACCGGATGGAAAGCACGCTAGGTCTTAACTTGGATCTATGCTTTACATGCTATGTCCAGGTCAGGCCACAGCATTAAAAAGACACCCCGATTCTCCAAGCTCACACACACAACTTGTTCTGCAGTAGTCATATACAACAGTCAAAACCCACTTTCCTTCAGAAAACTGTTGGATTCAAGAGTCAACAATCACATTAGTTCAGTCAATGAAAGTACTTTATTTACAACATGAACATATCTTTATAAACCACAATAATGAATCACCCAAGACCAATATGTCATCCACTAATCATTCACTAATCATGGGAGAATCAGAACTGGAAGCCATGCCAGCAGCAAAACATCTTCCCTCAATTCTCCTACAAGTGCCTCCCCCTGATGGTAGCTTAGTGAATTTTATCCCCCTTACAGTTCTATGAACAGGGTAAAAGACACAGCACACAAAAAACTGGGCACAGGCTAAGCATTCCATGGAGAAAATGCATGTTTTCACATCGGTGGTTGGCATATTTACGCTTTGCCACCTCTGCATTTCATTATTATAATAATTCCTTACTTCTGCTTATAAAAGTTTAAAACAATACAATTGATTAAAAATAGATGATAAGTGTCTTAATAGTGTCTATTAAACACAAAATGATTGTTGCTTGAATTATTTGTTACATTGTTATAGGTACTGCACTGTAAATTTGTGATCTCTTGATCAGTTTAGCTACATGTAGATTTTTCAACTCTAATTTTATTTCTCTAATTTTGTACCTGCAACTGCTAACGTTCGGGAAGGAAAATACATGTGCATCATGACTTGCTGCATCAATTAGTAAGCTTTTGGTTGAAGATTCAGGGTTGGTTGTTCTGTTTCTTGAATGACTGAGATGACAATTGTGTAGTAACATTTTTAGAGACCAGCTGCTTTATCTGTGGAGTTCTGGAGTACTATCCATTTTCCTACTATTTTTCTTATAGTGGATGCCTTGACAGAGCCTTTAGCAAGTTTAGCAAGAGATATTCTGCAGGTGTTTTGCTGCTATTCTTGAGCATTTTTACACCTTCTAGAAGTGCACATTGTTGTCATCTTTGCTGGACAAGCAAATTTCTAAAAGTAGAATTGGTCCTGATTTTCTCCAGCTGTAGACATTTTTGTGTTCAAACTACAGCTAATGCACAATTTATATTTATATGAATCATGTATCACCTGTCTAACCTCTGGATCCTTATCAGATTCTTAATCGACATTAGAGTAACATATATAACTAGTGCACTATAAACAGTGGATTCCATCATATCTAAACAACATAGGTGGACATCATTTTCATTAAAGACACACAGACCAGGCTAAAATAGCATAAGGGTCATGATGCGTACACAGAGCTTATCCAACCCATCTACCAAGAGGCTGAGTGTTCAAATGGGCCCACTTACGGGGTCATGTCACCTTAAGCAGTGGTAATAATAGGTAGGGAGGGTGCTGCTCAGAGCAGGTCTGATAAAATGAGGCCAGTGTGGCAGACGACACACACAGAGTGCACATAATCTCGTCTGGCATATGACTCTGGCAGGAAAGGGACCTTTGTAAGCATGTGCTGTCTCTACTTGGTTTTAATTACAGTGCTGATCCATGTAGTGTGAACCAAACTTGACTGGTTGCAGATTTCCATGGCTGTTGTTAAGTGTCACTACAATTTGGCATTTTTTTATATGAAACGCACGACTAGTCTTCCAGAAAATGGTCTTTTCAATTACGTACGGTAAACCTACGTTGAAAAGAGATGATCTCGCTTTCTTTCTCTCTTTCTTTCTCTCTCTCTCTCTCTCTCTCTCTCTCTCTCTCTCTCTCTCTCTGTCTCTCTTTTTCTCTCCTTTTTTCTCTTTCTCTCTCCCTACATATTTCTCTCTTTCTCTCTGACAGAGAGACCAATAATTCAAACGCGACGTTTGGAGCGTGGCAGCAAGGAATGTTAATGTGAAGTGTCAGCCTTTGATCTCCATGGCAGTGATGACAGCAATGGTGTGCCCAGAACGCTCCAGAGGGTCTTCAGGGATTCATTATCCTGTTTGTGAGCCGTTTTAATGAGGAGGGAGGACACTGCACACAGAAACAGTCAAAACAGCAAAGCATTTATCCAAAGTGTGCGCACATGCAAATTACAGCAAAAGAACTGTGACTTTTTTCTATTGCTAATTGGTTTTTAAAACATTTTGAACTAGTTTCCTGCCCTGAGCTCTATGATTGTCAGTGAAACCTTTAATTCTGATGCATGTTTTAATTTGTATAGGAACTCATCTTCTCTATTTATTAGCTGAAGCTAACCTCTAGGCAAATGAGCATCTATGTGTATCAAGCAGCAAACGGAAAAAGTGTAGAGGACACCTGAGCCTCTAAGTGTAGTCTGACCTGGTGTATTTTAACTTCAAACAACTATCTTACCTGAGGTGAGAAAATAGCATATTTGTTTACTGTCCTGGTGAGGTTTATTCCTCTTCGTCTTCCACTTTCCCCCCTTTACAGATCTTTATGGCATAAAATAAATCACTGCACACTGAGTTTAGCCAGCAGTGGCTTATAGCAACCCATTTATTTTAAAAGAACAGCAGGATACTCTACCACTTTATTTATATTCACAAACAAAAAATAAAAAGGCCATAGTAATTTGGGTGTGGTAACAGTTAGGGGTATTTAAATATCCTAATACATGCAAGCTAATGCAGTCTTGTGACTGAAGTAAGTTAACCCCAAAGAACCTCAAACTGTCAGGCTCCTTATAACTGCCTGCTATCACCCATAATTTATGTCTCAACTAAAAAAAACAGCATTTGAACTTAGTAACTTTTGCAAACAAAACTACTAACACTGTTTCTAAAAGGATAAATAATATATATATACTCATATATACTTGATTCCTCAATCCTGATTAATCTGATTGATAGAGCACGGCTCGTATCGAACGCTTTAAAGTGAGAGCTGCTAAACAAATCATGGGCTTATCTTAATGAGCTCGCTCTAAGATGTTTCTGGTTTGTATTTTACTCAGCAGAAGCTAATTCACTTCATTTTCTTTATACCCTTGTCTTGTCTAAGTGCCTGGTAATTTGTGGTATCCCTAGGTTTTGAGTGTGACTGTTAACGTTGTCTCACCATTATGTGATGCTTCATGCAGCTTTGGAGTGCTACAGTTGAGATGTTACGGCTCTGTCTGCATTGGCCACCAAAGGCCACAGATCAGGTCCAATTCAGGTGCTGGATCATTTTCAGCACTGCAGTGGCACTGATATGGTTGTAGTGTTTTAATGGTGGTTATGGCGGTTAGTGTGTGTTGTGCTGCTATGGGTGAATCAGACCCTGCAATACTCCTGTAGGTTGATAAATTTCAGTTTTGCTGCTGAACTAAAAATAGTCTACCAAACAAAAATGCATCCTGTAGGCACCATCCCACGGAGCAACGATGAAGGATTAGAGGATGACCAACACACACTGTGCAACAACAGATGAACTACCGTCTTTGACTTTTCATCTACAAGTTGAACATCATTGTAGACGTGTTTAATAGAGTGCACAGCGAGTGAGCACAGCGTTTACAAACTCCATCAGCAGTGTTGTGTCTGCATCTATATGCATCTATACGGTAAGTAAAACTAAACAAATTGGCAATGAGTGTAGAAACAAAAAGGTGTATCTAAAAAAGTGGCTGATTGGTGTCTATAACATACAGCAATTGTCATGTTTACTTTCATGCGCTGATCCCACTGAAGAATGTTATTTAATTTTACGCTATATTTGTATGAGGATGGCAGAGAAGGACAATAATGCCCTTCTTGATTTGACTCAACAAGCTCACGTTCAATGGGGTGTCAAGCAGAGTTCCACATTAGCACGCTGGGGCTTTCACTGAGTGCTGATGGCAGAGCAGAGAGGCAGATCAGAGCCAGAGTCTCAGTGTTTCTGTGGCTCTCCCTCGCATACGAATGATGAGCTCCGACAAACTGCAAATTGCAACACTCTCCCACCTACTCAACTCGCCCGAAGTTTATAGATACGTGTTTAATATTTACGAGACGTAATTTGCCAAGAGGCTCGGATTAACGCAATATGCATCTGGGGTACATGAGGGAGAATGAGGCAGGCAAGAATATTGAAGGCTGATATCAAAAAGACGCATTCCAGACATCTCGAGAAAATTTGAGGCTGCGGCAAATGACTTGGTATGTATGAAGCTTAATGAAAGGGAATTAAGATGGAGAGAGCTGTAGGCTACATGGCTAGTTTCAGATAAATAACTCGAGTTGCCGTCTAATTTCATATGCAAAATCCCTCCACATCATTTCCCGATCCCTATTTTTTTGGCGTTGTGTACAACAAGGTATGAATAAACAAAGCAGCTTCATTAACATGTATCACCCTGTTCAGCTTCTGTAGCACTAGGATGTAAACAATGTTCTGTAATAGCTATTTCCAGCTACTGTGCCTAAATGTATTATCAGCAGTTCATCAGGTTATAGGCTTTATATCCTGCATATAATTACTGATAGATCATTTGATAGATATAATTATTAACTTTATGTGGTACAGTGAAACCCTGGAATAAATTCAGACACATGTATTGATACTTCCCCTCTTGTTCCCAGGACTGGATTAGGTTTATAATTTAAACAGTGCTGTACATCAACAAGACATACCCAGCTTGCAAAGCTAGCTGTCTGGTAATGACAAATAAATGCAACCAAAGTCCCCCAATTATTTTGGACTCACAAAAAAGAGGTAGGATTAAAAAATAAGAAGTGAACATGTATGCTAATTATATTCCAAGTTATGCAAAGCGCTTGCATTGTGAGCAAATCAAAGATCGGTTAGCCATTCAGGTTTTAATGGGAGCCTAATTGCTCTTTTCCCGTTAGTCATAGACTATTCATGTGAAATTAGCCTGTGATTCAGCTGGTGCATAAGTGCTATGGAGCAGCTTTGATATGCTTCTTCTGAGTCCTTTGACAAGTGTCAGCTCTAATTTAGAGAAAACTACTCTGTGGAATAGAGTTTTACCTCTGTAGCCATGAATAGTGCAAGATGCAATGCTGAGTTCAATTAAGCGAATGTGCTGAATTAGAATTTGTAATAGTCAGTGCTTATTCTTATGCAGTTAGCTGGTTAGGTTAAACACAATAAAAAAATTATTAGAATCGCAAATGAAAAGATGGCCTCATTTTTTAAAAGATTCAAATACAACGTTGTAGAATAGGTTTAAGACAGACTTGTTAAATCATTGTCACACATCTTGTGACATCTGCTCTGAGTTGTTTTATGTTTCTTGTGTACAGTGTGTTCTGGTTCAAAGTTTTTAAATTTCATTTCTAACTAGGTGTGTAACAATGCATTTTTGCACCATGTATTGTGATGCCAAATTGAGATGCATTGAGAAAATATCCTGCCTGTTCTCTTTATGAAGCAATTGCATTTTTTTAACACCAGATGACACCATATGTGTCCGTCAGTGGCGGATGCTGGTCTTTCAAGGAGGGGAAGCGCAATTTCGGCCTCATAAAATCATCATAAAATGATTCGCTCATTTCGCTGTCAATTAAAAAGGGATTCAGCCTCAGACAGATCATCCAATAATCATGCAGAAGCTGAGCGTCCGGGCCAGCCGAGGCCATCCCACTGCCCCATAGACCCCCAGAGACGCTGAGCGTCCGATGGGCGGGACAAAGCCCAGCATTTATCCAATGGCTCG
>JAUZSU010012863.1:2500-11066 GCA_034780255.1 Parotocinclus maculicauda
CAGTAGTACACTCTGAATGTCACGAGAGACATCATCAGATCTATGAAAGAGCTGGAGATAGAAATAGTGGAACTCCAGCGATTAGAGGCCACAGGAAATCGAGGACATCTTGAAGCCCTAAAAAACAAAAAAGCTGCTCTGGATGATCTGTTGGGCATCACAGCACAGGGGGGCGCTGGTCCGCTCACGCTTTAAAACCGCAAATGAGATGGATGCTCCTTCTAAGTTCTTTTTTAGTCTTGAGCAAAAGAATGGACAGAAAAGATTCATACATGCACTGCGAACAGATTAGGGGGATCTCACATCAGAGCCCACTGAAATTCGCAAGCAGACAGTCAGCTTCTACTCGAAGCTGTACAGCAGTGACAGTTTAGTGATGCCAGAAATCGAGGAGAGGTTCCTCAGGAATCTCCCCAAGCTCTCGGAGCAGACGGCAGGGGAAATGGAGGCTGAACTGATGCTGGAAGAGCTTAGTAAAGCCCTTCAGGAGATGCAGAATGGAAGGGCGCCAGGTATCGATGGTCTCCCTGTGGAGTTCTACAAGGTGTTCTGGGCAGAAATAGGGCAGGATGTGCTAGAGGTTATGCATGGCAGTGTGAAGGAGGGAATGCTCCCGCTGAGCTGCAGGAGAGCTGTCCTGACCCTACTGCCTGGGAAGGGAGACCTGACCCACCTGAAAAACTGGCGCCCCGTGTCACTACTCTGCACTGACTGTAAACTTTTCTCTAAAGCATTAGGTTCAAGACTGACTAAGGTTATGGAGCAGGTTGTCCATCAGGACCAGTTGTACTGTGTGCCTGGCAGGTTTATCTTTGACAACATAAACTTAATTCGAGCTTTTTTAGACGTCTCTAGGCTATTGGGCTACAAGACTGGCCTGATTTTCTTAAACCAAGAGAAGGCCTTTGACAGGGTTGAACATAATTACTTGTGGAACGTGCTGGAAGCCTTCGGGTTCAACCCAGGTTATATAGCCATGATCAGGATTTTGTACCATGATGTTGAGAGTGTACTGAAGGTTATTGGTGGTTTATGTGCTCCTTTTAAAGTACACAGAGGTATCAGGCAGGGTTTTTCCTTATCAATAATGCTACACAGTTTAGCCATTGAACTTCTTTTATGTAAACTAAGAGAAAGTCTCTCTGGTTTTTATTTACCTTATTGTCGTACCTCCCTCTGTCTTTATGCTTATGCTGATGATGTTGTTGTTTTAGTAAACATTCGAGCAGATGTGAAAGTTTTAACTGACATTTTAAAAGACTTTGCTTTTTTATCATCTGCCAAAGTAAACTGGGCCAAAAGTGAAGCCATTTCAATTGGGCAGTGGGCAGGAACTGAGATGGCATTACCGGGAGGCCTAGTGTGGAAAAAAGGTGGTTTTAAGTACTTGGGTGTTTACCTTGGAAACCCTGAGTTTTTAAGTAAAAACTGGGAAGGCATAATAAAGAAGGTGAAAGGAAGACTGAACAGGTAGAAGCGACTGGACCCAAGGATGTCCTACAGGGGAAGAACGCTGATCATCAACAACCTTGCTGCGTAGTCCCTGTGGCACAAGCTGGCATGTGCGGACCCACCATCAAACCTGCTATCCAGCGTCCAGGCCCTGCTGGTGGACTTCTTCTGGGACGGTCTACACTGGATTCCCCAGAGCATGCTCCATCTGCCCAAGGAGGAAGGAGGACAGGGGCTGGTCCAGCTATCCAGTCGAACTGCAGCTTTTCGACTACAGTATATTCAGAGACTTCTCACTGGACCCGTGGATCTAGTGTGGAGAGCAGCGGTTTGCGGAGTTCTACGTACAGCAGGAGGACTGGGACTGGACCGAACATTGTTTTTAATGGACACAAAAACGCTGGACTTAAACGGAGTACCACCTTTTTATCATGGACTTTTTAAAATCTGGAACTTTTTAAAGAAACAGAACAGAGGGAGCGGAACATTACACTGGCTGCTGGAGGAACCGCTGATCCATGGTGCACGCTTGGACATTTCTGGTGCAACTGGTCCCACACTGTCCAGGATTCTGGTTGCATCTGGGATCATCACACTCCGGCATCTGGTGGACATCGCAGGAGTGGACTTTACGCAGGTGGGGGACCTGGCAGCTCGTTTGGGACTACGGTCCCTACGTGTTGTTAACGGGCTCCTGCATCGCTGGAGGTTCGCTCTAACAGCAGAGGAGCGCAGTCTGCTGACGGACTACACACCAGGTCAGAGTGACCCTGCGGAGGAGAGGGAATTCCCTCAGCTTAACTTGTCCCCAGACTTGGATGGGTGTGAGGGTCCCCTGCTGGAATGTAGAGGGGACATGAACTTGAAAAGTGTATCCGGGAAACTCTTATACAGAGCATGTGTAAAGGTTTTAAATAAAACAAAGCTGAGTGGGAGAACAGACACTCCCTGGAGAACGGTTCTAGGTTTTAATACTGATTTTAAACCAGAGTGGAGAGCACTGTATAAACCACCATTAACCAAAAAAACAGCTGATCTGCAGTGGAGGGTTTTACATGGTATTATCGCTGTGAATTCTTTTATCTGTGTTTTAAACCCTGATGTAACCAGTGAATGTCCTTTCTGTTCACAGAGAGAAACTGTTTTTCATGCTTTTATTCACTGTTTTAGGTTACAGCCACTGTTTTACTTTTTACAGAACATTTTTAAATCGTTTAATGTTGATTTTACTGCTCAGGTTTTTATATTTGGTTTTAAGTATGTCAGAAGGCATCGGTTCAAGTGCCAACTGATTAATTTTATTTTTGGCCAGGCAAAGATGGCGGTGTACTTGAGCAGGAGGAATAAAGTGAGACAGGATGGAGACTGTGATGCTGTGAGAATACTCTCACATCTAATAAAAAATAGAATAGAGTCAAACTAGAATTTACTTTCTACAAAAGTGTAAAGGACATACAGAGATTTACAGAAGTGTGGTGTAGTGGAAATGCTCTGTGTTCTTTAGTGAATGAGGAACTCTGTTTTATAACACAGCTACTGTAAATAGTCTGCTGCTACTTTTAAAAGGTTTTTACTGATTGTTTTTTGACTAAATATTTATTCATTGTTATTTATTTATTTATTTTAATTAAGTAACTCTTGAGTTACTTTTATGTCATTGTTTTATTACATGACATGATAAATAAATGATTTTGTAAAAGTCAAAGTAAAGTCTCTCTCTCTTTTACTTTCTCCCTCTCTCTCTCTCTATTTCTCCATCTCCCTCTCTCTCTCTCGCTCTCTCGCTCTCTTTCTCTCTCTCTCTATAGTATAAATAAATTCTGTTATTTGGTTTTGAGTATTTTCTGTGTGCGTGTGTGTGTGTGCGTGTGTTTTCAGCGAGTGTGTGTGTTTTCGGCGCGTGCGTCTGCGTGTTTGTGTTAGTGTTTATAGTCTGAGCGGGAGAAGTTGGCGTCTTGCCAACTCTCTCGCTAGTTTCTTTAGGTTTGGTGTGTATGAGTGTGGGAGGTTTTTTTGTTTTTTTATTTTAGTGTTGTAGTGCAGTGTAGTTTGTTGCTGTTGTCGTTGTGTGTGAGCGCGTGCACGCGCGTGTGTCTGCGCAGCGTGGTGGGAATCATGGTGGATCAGGTGTGCTCGAGTCTCACTCGGCGTCATGGAGTGCGTGTAGTGAGCAGCTTGAGTGTAGCAGAATGTGTGTTAGCTGCTGGAGAAGTGGTAGGACACGAGAACATGGTGGTTGCTTCAAGAATGAACAGCGCCATAGTAATTTTCTTAAGTACTGCCGGGGCAGGATGTAGCTGGGTGCGCTGGGGCCGTCACCTCTGCGACCACATTTCAGCTGGTTGCTGAGAGCCCCGGAGCTGCTGCTGCACTAAACCTGGAAAAAGCCAGTCCAAGGCTCAGCCCACGATCCAGCGGCCCACCGAACCAGAAGCAAATGTGGAGAAAGCCAGTACAGTCACTGAAATGACTGAAAAAGATTCGGTGGGTGCTGGTATCATGGTGGAAACACCGGTGCAGGCAGGAACAGGAGTGCAGAGCCTTCGCCCGGAAACACCAGTTCCCACAGAGTTAGGAGACACGGACGATGTGGAGATGGTGGATGAACCTCAGTTTAAAACCCCAACAAAAAGAAAGCAGGGAGGTAGAGGACAAGCAAACAAACAAGCCAGAAAAGAAAAGAAAACTGAGGTAAGTGAATCAGAAATTGATGAAGTGACAGTGGAAAAAGTTCTGAGCAATTCGCAGAAAACCGATCTGCCAGTCCTGTACACAGTTCGTGAAATAAAAGATTTCCTAAAAAACACCAAATGGCAAAAAGGTGTAAAAATGGAAGAACATTTCCCTGACCTGGCACAGTTTTTAAATGACATAAGATATTTTAAAAGAACAGGAGCATTTGACGACTCAGAGTATGAAAGAATAAGGAAAATCATCACCAGGTTGAACAAAGAGAAATCGCTTTTATAGACTTTTATGTACAAATGGCTTTATTAACCTCCTTATTATTATTTCTCTTAATGAACGGGTTTTATATTGCTAGTCTTAACGTCAATGGTGCGAGAGATCAGGAAAAAAGAGGAAACATTTATGAGCTTATAAAACAGAAGCACATTGATGTAACAATGCTGCAGGAGACCCACAGCGATCCCAACAACACCGCTGACTGGGTGAGGGAGTGGGAGGGGCTGGTGATTTTAAGTCACAATACCTCCCTCAGTGAAGGAGTTGCCCTGCTTTTTAACCGCAATTTTATCCCAGTCTCTTATACAGTTGAGGAAATTTTAAAAGGGAGGCTTTTAAAAGTCAAAGCTTTGTATGAAAACGAGTTTTTAGTCTTTATTTGTGTGTATGCTCCTACCAATGCTGTGGAGAGGATGGTTTTTTTAGATAAGTTAAATACGGTAATAGCTAGCTGTGACGTTTTGGAATTTTTAATCCTGGGTGGAGATTTTAATTGTACAGCAGATAACAGGGACAGGAACCATGTGGAACCTCATATGGCCTCCCGAAAACGTCTGTTGGAGATGATAGAGGCCCACGATCTATTAGATATATGGAGAGAAGTACATGGTAACCATAGACAGTACACATGGACCCACTCAGTAGAGAACACGCTCTCACTGGCTAGGCTGGATAGGTTTTATAGTTTTAAACATCAAATGACTATTTTTGTGAAGTGTTTTATTGTTCCAGTAGGCATCTCTGATCACTGCATGGTGCAGACTTTTATCAATAAGAAATATGTGAAGCCCAAAAGCCTACTGGCATTTTAACACTACACTTCTAGAGGATGCTAATTTTAGAGAGTCTTTTATTTATTTATGGAACAGTTTTAAATCAAAGAAAGTTGATTTTAATTCTGTTCAAGAATGGTGGGAAATGGCGAAAATACAAATAAAAGTATTTTGCCAACAGTACACTCTAAATGTCACGAAAGACACTATTAGATCAATGAAAGCTCTAGAGATTGAAATAGTGGAACTTCAGCGTTTGGAGACCCCGGGAAATCGAGGGCAAATTGAAGCCCTCAAAAGTAAAAAAGCTTTAATGAAAGGGGCACAAGGGGCGCTGGTCCGGTCACGCTTTGTAAATGCTACCGAGATGGATGCTCCTACTAAGTTCTTTTTTGGTCTTGAGCAACAAAATGGACAGAAAAGGTACATGAATGCTGTACGAACAGAATCAGGGGATCTCATTTCTGAACCCACTGATGTTCGCAAGCAGACAGTAAGTTTCTACTCGAAGCTATACACAAGTGAGCGGTCAGTGACACCGGCCATGGAAGAGGGCTTCCTGGCAAACCTCCCAAAACTTTCTGAAAAGTTGGCCGGAGAGGTCGAGGGAGAGCTAACCTTGGAAGAGCTCGGTGAAGCTCTCAAAGGTATGAAAAACGGCCGGGCGCCTGGTATAAATGGTCTCCCTGTTGAGTTCTACAAGGTGTTCTGGGATGTTATAGGGCAGGATGTGCTGGATGCACTGAAAGACAGTGTGAGGAGAGGCCAACTCCCTCTAAGCTGCAGGAGAGCAGTCCTGACCCTACTCCCGAAAAAGGGAGACCTCTCCTATCTGAAGAACTGGCGTCCGGTCTCGTTACTGTGCACTGACTGCAAGCTGCTTTCAAAAACATTAGCCTCAAGACTGACTAACGTGATGGAGCATATCATTCTAGTTGACCAGTCGTATTGTGTACCAGACAGGTCTATCTTTAATAACATTTACTTGATTCGTGACATTTTGGACGTCTCTAGACTATTAGGCCTAAAGACTGGTCTCATATTACTAGATCAGGAAAAAACTTTTGACCGGGTGGAACATGAGTACTTGTGGAAGGTGCTGGAAACCTTTGGGTTCAACTCTGGTTTTATTGCTATGGTCAAGGTGTTGTATAGTGAAATAGAGAGTGTACTGAAGGTTAATGGTGGTTTATGTGCCCCTTTTAAAGTACAAAGAGGTATAAGACAAGGCTGCTCCCTTTCAGGCATGCTGTACTCGATAGCGATTGAGCCACTTTTATGCAGACTAAGAGAAAAACTTTCAGGTTTTAATCTTCCACATATAGCTACCCCTCTCTGTTTATCAGCCTATGCAGATGATGTTGCTGTATTTGTGAATACACAGTCTGATGTTGATGTTTTAGCCGATATTTTAAAGGATTTTGAGGTTTTATCATCAGCTAAGATTAACTGGGCTAAAAGCGAAGCAGTTTTAATTGGAAGGTGGAACAGGGAGCAGCCAACACTGCTAGGAGGTCTTATATGGAAAGAAGGAGGTTTTAAATACTTGGGTGTCTACCTAGGCAATTATGTTTTTTTAAAGAAAAACTGGGAAGGTATTGAAGAGCAAATAAAAGGCAGACTGAGCAGGTGGAAGCGGCTGGTTCCAAAAATGTCTTACAGGGGGCGAACACTGGTAATAAACAACCTTGCAGCCTCATCTCTATGGCACAAGCTGGCCTGTGACGATCCACCGCCAAACCTGCTTGGAAAAATCCAGGCTCTACTAGTGGACTTCTTTTGGGACAATCTACACTGGGTTCCTCAGAGCGTCTTACACCTGCCTAAGGACGAAGGGGGGCAAGGACTGGTGCAGGTGGCCAGCCGAGCAGCAGCTTTCCGTCTCCAGTTCATTCAGAGACTTCTCACTGGGCCCAGGAACCTAGTGTGGAGAGCAGCCGCCTGTGGAATATTACAAACTGTGGAAAGTCTCGAACTTGATAAAGTGTTGTTTTTAATGAACACAAGTATTATGAACGTAGCTAGACTACCGGGTTTTTATCGTGGACTTTTAAAAATCTGGACTTTTAAAAAAAAGAAATACACAGGACCCAGGACCCTTCATGGACTCCTTGATGAGCCACTGGTTCATGGCGGGCGTCTGGACATCTCCAGAGAGACCACCCCAATGCTGTCCAAGTGTCTACTATCCTCCAGGATCATCACTCTACGTCAACTGATCAACGTTGCAGGGCCCGACCTTTCACGGGCAGAGGATCTAGCAGCACGCATGGGAATAAGGTCTGTACGTGTTGCAAATTAACTCCTGCGACGGTGGAGGTCGATGCTTACAGAGGACGAGCAGGCCCAGCTGATGGAATGCAACACTGCTGAAAACAGGCCAACAAAAGAGACCTCCTTTCCCCAGCTGAGCATCGCTCCGGACCTGGACGGGTGTGGTGGTCCACTACTGGAGTGTAAAGGCGAGGGGGAGATGAACTTGAGCACAGCATCGGGTAAATTGCTCTACAGAGCCTGTGTAAAGGTTTTTAATAAGAAAAAGCTGAATGGGAAGGTAGACACCCCATGGAAAAGTGTACCGGGTTTTAATCCTGATTTTAAACCCGAATGGAGGGCACTCTATAAACCACCATTAGCCAAAAGAGGGTGTGACCTACAGTGGAGGCTTTTACATTGTCTTATCGCTGTTAATTCGTTTATCTGTATTTTAAACCCTGAAGTCACACCACAATGCCCATTCTGTACAGACAGAGAGACTGTTTTTCATGCTTTTACTCAATGTTCTAGACTCTCACCACTTTTTGTTTTATTGGGGAGCATTTTACAGATTCTTAATGTGAATTTTACATTGCAGACTTTTATCTATGGTTTTAAATATGTACGTAAAAACAGACCTAAGTGTGACCTAAAAAGTGACCTTAAGTGTCAGCTAATTAATTTCATCTTTGGTCAGGCAAAAAAGGCCATCTATATCAGCAGACGGAACAAAGTGTCACAAATTTCAGATTGTGATATTGTGAGAGTTTTATCTACAAAAATCAAATCACCGGTTTTAATAGATTTTAAGTTTTATAAAACCACAAAGAACATGAAGACATTTGAAACTGTGTGGTGTTGTGAGAAAGCTCTGTGCTGCTTAGAGGAGAATAAACTGTTTTTTAACCCTCAACTAAAAGTATAATTTTCAAGTATTATATATATATATATTTTTTTCTATGTATATCTATTTATACTTTTATTATATTTGTTCTAAAGACAATTTTTTATTGAATCACCATGTCTGTAATTGTCAGGATTCGCGTCGCGATCGCTCTATGTCGTCGCGTTCGCCACGTGGGGCGGTTTGTTTATGTTTTCGTGTGTCCCCACGTGGCGTT
>JAUZSU010012874.1:0-11065 GCA_034780255.1 Parotocinclus maculicauda
CTGGACTATGGACCAGAAGGTCCAGGGTTCAAATTCCACCTCTGCCACAGTTGGGTCCCTGAGCAAGGCCCTTAACCATCAAAGGTGACTACGTTTTTGGCTGGGAGTATACCTTTACTACTGCAGATAAACTTGAGTCTAAACGCACTAACAAGGCCTCACCAAAAATCAGAAACCAGTGTTGATGTGAGTAATTAGTAACAAAAGGTGTAAGTACTTACTGAACACAGTATATGGTATATGCTTGAATACAGGTCTGAACTATTGATTCTTCTCTTCCTTGTGACTTGAAGGGTGAGGGCTCCAACTGAGCGCTACTTGGTATTGTCCAGAATTTGACCATTCGGGTGAAAAAATAAACAACTACAGAAACATGGCTGCAACACTTTGGACTACAACGTTATTTGCAATGAAACTGGTTGGAAGTTGGAGTCTTGCATTTTCATAAATGTACTGCTTACAAAAATTATCCAATATTTAAGAATGAAACAAAATATCATATTATTTTTGTAAACAGTTTTTTTAGCATACCAGGCTTGTTAACATTGAGCTTTAGGTGATGAGCTGCCATCCATAATGAGCTGATTGCTATACCTGCTGTGACACATGCTAGAAGTAGAAACCTAGATAATTGATGAGTTGTGTGTCATGTAGAGAAGCCTGAGTTATTGAACATGTCAACAAGCAGCTTGAAAAAATATAAAAAATACTACTATATACTAGTCTTTCACCATGGGTTGCTGCCATTCTCATGCTAAGTGTCCATCTACCCTGTCATACTGATATAAAACTTAGGACTGGAACTGTCTGCCTTCCCAGCTCATCCAGTCACTTGTCACACTGCAGGGGCAAATGTTCCCTGAGCTCCTTTTCACATTTGCCTTCTGGAACTCGCAATCCTGTCACCAGACGGTCACTGCTGCCATTTCCAGGTATTGCAACTGGGTAAATGTTTACATTTGTGCTGAAGAAGCCAGGAGAGTGGGGTGGAAAACGTGGCACTCTAGTATTTCGCCATTAACACAACCCAAACAGCTGTGTGATTGAGTCACTTAGCTCACCAGTATGTGGAGGAGGATGTGGTTTCTTGGATCTGTAGGGATATGGTCACTTTTGACCAGTTGGCCAGGATTTATACAACTGGCAGCAGAATTTGTACTGGGTGGGTCCCAGTAGAGACATGGTGTGTGGGTTGTACAGGGTACACTATCCAAACTATGTCTTGTTATGGCACTAGTGGTGTGCTGGCAAATGATCAGGGGAATGATACACATCTCTACCTGTGCCTATTGAACCCCTCTTGTATTTTTCCTTGAAGCAGTCATATAACAAAACCTTTGCTTTCAGCCAGGTTTTTGTTGTAAATGCGTACATTCTGGCATTCTGGGGGTGCATTACCCTATCTATCCATTTCTTTAATTAGAAAACAATTGTACTGATTAGAACAAGACATTAAAACGGAAGAAAACAGTTAATTGTTTAATGTATAGAGCCACTGTGGCTCTTTTGTAAGCCAGTAGTGTGAGACAGCATTAAAACAAAACTCAGGTTATATTGTCCAGATATCTAAGGACAGTAAGACAGTTTGCACTATTGTATTGTATTGTATTGTATTGTATTGTTTAGTATTGTTCTCTGCTGCCAACTCTAAATCACTGCCTGGGAGTTGGTGATGATGACTATGTGTTGGTGTGAACGGTTAGGGAAAAATGAATTGCTCTGTCAACAGCAGAGACTTGAAACATGTCTCTACATACCAGAGAGCAAAATATTCGAACTTACAGAATTTTGTGGTGTGTTTTCTCTCCTGTTTGAAATGTCAAACAAGTCAGTCATTCATTGTAATTCAAACCCAATGAAAATTTAAAAAGGTTCCCTACATCTGGTCTTTTGGATATGCACAATCTGGGCTTCCACTCTGGGTATAGCAGGCGCATTAAGTGTGTCTGTGACTCCCACTAGGAATGAAAGCTGAAAGGTAATTGGTCTTATTTGGAAATATGAATGAAGAACCAATAGTAGCTTAAAATAAAACAAGCAACCATTTTCTAAGGTGAGTGGAGGAATGCAGAGTGTTTCTAGAAAGTTCTTAGAAAAGTAAAGAGAAAAGAGAGCACTGTGGCAAAAAGGATGGAGTTTATACCACAATTTAAGGGTCAAGATGCTCATTCTCATAGCCCTGCCAAAGCGTGGAGATGAGCCTCAATTCTGGTGGATCCTGCATCAGATGCATGGTCTTGAATTAAATCCATATAAACAGGACATCCATCCACATCTGTCTTAAACCCCTGGGGTCTACCGAGTAGCTCAGCAGCTGTGTTCATGTTGACATGACTGAGGATGTGACAACGTTGCGTGCTGCTAATGCAGAATGAGGCCCAATTCCAAATTAGAAAAGCAAAACCCTTCCCCTTGTCCCTCGGTTCATTTCGCTTAGTCTTAACTGACAGATGATTAATAGTCCAATTACGAATACCAATGATTTTTTTGTCAGTATCTCAAGGAAGTGAAAATGACAAAACTAAGGGCTTTTACTGAGCAAATGTTTATATAATTATTTTGAAGATATTTAACATAGACTTGAAGCGAAATAAGAAATTACTAAACTGCTTAATGTTACTTCTCTACAATTTGAGTGTTCATGATGTAAACAAACCATTTGTGATTAAATTTGTGATTAAAGTATGACTAGTAAAAAATGTAATTTGCAATTGTTATAGTGCAAATTGTTAGATTTATGTTAAGGTTTTGATCAAAAGTACATGTGAACGTATGCCATTTTAATTTGTGTTAAATACTGTCAATTAATACTTTTAATGGATAAGGGTTTTATATTGTGTATATTATTGATTCATTGATTTCCATAACCCCTTATTCCAATTAAGACTCGCAGGAGAACTGGGGCTTAACTTAAACAAACTGTAAGAAGGGCGCCAATCCATCGCAGGGACACACACAAACACACACACTCAATCTGGGACACTTTAGAGATGTCAGTAAATCTAACACGTCTTTGGAAGATGTAAGGAAACCAGAGTACCAGAGTACCAGATCTCGGGTTAGATAGCTTGTGCCAATGTGCTGCCTAACTTTTAGTTTCTTTATAGAAACACTTTAACCACAGAAGTGATTCATAAAAAGTACACAGCTTTGATATTTTGCCTTTGTAATATTTAATTAAAATAAGTTAATAAATAAATTACCTCTCAGTACATGCCATCATGTATAGATCATAGATTCCTAATAATTACAAACTTTTGAAATCATGAAAAACAGTTTTGTTTTGTGACGGCAGATGTTGTATTAATAAATAATATTATATGCCATATAGTTTGTAAAATATAAAATTGAATAATATATAGCTAACAATTATTAATAAATATTATCATTATATAATTGTCTTAGTCATATTAAGACACTGTACTTTTTGGAAGCAAATTTTATTTTTTGGAAGTGATATTTGGATTTTTAAAAGTGATATTTCTGTTTCCATTCTTTTTTCAAACTTAATCAGAAGCCACCACAAAAGCTCAACAGAATACAGTTAGCCTATTTGAGTGTTTGTTTAGGCATGTTGAGGAAGGACTGATTTATTCTGCTTGAATGGATTGTTTATATTGATACATCACAAAGACTTGCTGTCTTGGTCACAGATGCGCCAACAAGACGTGCACCAACACCTTGTCCTCTTTTGATCTCTGGAATGTCACCCATAATGTTATGTGCATTGCAAAATTTTAAGCAAAACTGTGCTCTTATCCTACTAATTGAACCTTCACACTCTGCTCTTACTGGTGCAATTAATGAAGATTGGCCACCAGGCTGGTCCAATTTAGCCATGAAACCTCCCACACTAAAATGACAGGTGTTTCAGTTTCATTGTCCAACCCCTGTAGATGCAATGGACTCCCGACTACAATTTCCACCTTACTCCAAGACCAAGACGAGATTGAGTCCAAATGAGGTCAAGATTGAGACGAGGAGACAAGACCTCTTGTTCATGCCCTTGAGACCTGCACATAACTGCTTTTGAAACAGTTTAACCCTAAACACATTAATTGCCTCAGTCACATTGGTAGCATGACACAACTTACACATAAGAGAAGTGAAGTTATGTATAATTGACAGACTTGATCAAGGAATGGGTTGCACCCCTTAATGTTTTTTGAGGGGAACTAAATTACTAAATTAATGTCATAATGCATCCATTTTGCCATGTACTTTTTGCAATATGTTCTATTAAAAATTAGTCAAAATTCTAAAAAAAAAAAAAATAGTCAAAAGTACTGAGCTTTATTGTTGCATTGCTTTATTGTTTTTAGTCTGTGCAAGCCTTGAAAACTGCATGAGAAAATAAGACCCCGTTCATTTTATGTGTGCTGTATGTCTGTGTTTATATTAAGCATATACATTTAACATGGATTTTTTTTATTGGTGTATGTTTAGGAGATTTATTGTGACCTTTTGTACTGTTGTATGTTCAGGATGTGTCAACAGCCAAGAAAGGGTGTAATTTAACGGGTGTTTGACAAGATGGTTAAATAGAACATGTTTAATTAATCACACACTCATGTTTGCTCTACGATTGATCAGTATGCAGTCTTGCATTGTCTCTGGGCGTTTAATGGATGTCTTATTCTAGTATGGAATGGAATAGGATGCCTTATGGTAATGAGGACAGAAGGAGAGTTAAACTGAGACAAATGTTAAAGAGAGGAAATAAGAGAATAAGAGAAGTCCTGGTGTTCTCCCATATCCCATATGGAAGAGATTTCCTATCTAGGAGTTGTCGTCTAAATGCAAGGAGTGTAATAGTCCACAAGATCACGACAGAACCCAGAGTACATTTCAAGCAACAAAAAGCCTCTCTCACATTGGCATGTTAATGTTCATGAGAACCACAATCAGAAGAACTCACAGTGTGAATTCCAGGGTTGCAAGTAGAAAGGCTAATAAAATAAATAAAATTGCTGTAATTTGCTAAAGGTCATGTGGACAGGTCAAAGACTATTTAAACACATTTTGAGAAGCATTTTATTTGGAGAAACAAAAACACTGCATTCCCACTTAAGACTCTTATTCCAACATGTGAAACATGGTAGTGGTAGTATCAAGACTGGGGCCTGTTTGATTGCATTTGGGCCAGGGTGGCTTACCATCCCTGATGTAACAATACATTTTTGGACCAAATCATGATTATAATTGCTTGTTGACATTACCTGTTTAATTTTTTTTTTATTCAATACTAACTCTAAACTAACTAACTAAATTGGACTGTCTCACTTTTTTTTGTGTTGCAGGCCTAAAATGCAGAAATGGATGTTTATTAATTAATAATAGGAAGTTTACCGGACATAACATGAAACATGCCAGGTTCAGATTGTCTGATTTGAAATACAAGTCAATGCAAAAAACACTGGAATAGAACACACACTTCTGATTTGGGGTCGTATTTAAGGTGTTGATTTGGTATCCAAATACTCCAGATCGAGTCTCTGCTGAACGTGCTAGACAAACAAGTTAAATTCATGGAGGCTTCTCGCAACTTGCAGGACTTGAGGCATCTGTTGCTAATGCCTTGCTGTCTTGTGAAGTCCATACCTTAATGGGTCAGAACATTGGTGGAATGTGGGGACATGACAAATTTTTACTTGTGCAGTTAAGAGGAATTTTAGGGGTGGCACGGTGGCTCAGAAATATTGCTTATTGCTAATCTAATGTATTTAAAAGTAAATGACTAACGATCCCAGCATTTAATCACTTCATTCTCAAACTTTCTGCATTCCTTATTAATAAACCTTAATTACCATGGAGAGTACCCATTTTCATTTTGATACTCACAAGCTTGTTAAATGAGTATAAGTACAGCCCATGGCTTACCATCTGTGCTACGAGCATCCAAGTGGGAACTCTCTAAAAGAGATACGAAAACTAATACTACAAGCATTTTAAATGTCTGCAAGCAAACAAAATATTACAGTTTGTTGTAATGTTTCTTTTTCCAGTGGACACAGAACCATGTTCCTTTTGCTTCTGGCATTCTGGCTTTCAGCTATATATTGTACAAATTTCCTACAAATAACATGTTACAAAAACTATGTCAAATAAAAAATGAGTGACAGCTGGTATAAATCCAGTGTGACCTTTTTAACTGGTCACATGCATCTGAAATGATAGTCAGCTACTCCCAGCTAATCACTGATATTCCCTAGATGCCAAATGCAGTACATATACCTACATTTTGCTGTTCTGGCTGGTCTCGGGTTGCCCAGTGCACACATGGTCTCAAGTTTAATTGAAGTCTTAAACATGGGTCAGAGTGAAGTGGCGTCTCGTAGTTCACAAGACCTCACAGACCTGCTTTCCTCACTCCCTCCCTTGTTATAGAATCTGCTCCCTGCAGTTATGAAAGAGCAACCACTGAAGGTCTGTTGTGGGGGTGACAAAATAGCACATGCTGAGGTTTGACCTTTCAATGTGCTATTAGATATTATCGTAAGATGCTATTGTGTTGTTTACTTCTAATAACACATAATTAATATGATTTCAATCACATTACAAAAACCCTCACACCTTCACTCAAATAACATCTGGTCAGTCGAAGTGAGGTGATCCCTTTCTTTTGACCAGCAGTGGAAGAAGCACACAAACCATGTACTTGAGTTAGAGATACCCATGGTAAAATGCTACTCCTCACTTTAGATGCTCCACTTGTGTAAAATTGCAAACATTTCTGCCTTAAAATGTACTATGTAAGTATTGGAAGTAAAAGTACCAGAATATATTCTGGCTCGAGTGTACTACTATCATTTTTGTAAAAAGGTACAAAACATTTTCCATAATCTAGGCTCGCTACTAGATTCTTATCAGATAAAGTACATCAAAGTCCACTGATTTAATTGCCATGTAAACCCTTTCAGTCATGTTAATGCCAAACATGTTCTCCCTCAAACTTATTTTACATATTTCCATGTTGTTTAATAATATAGAGTTTAGAATATTAAAAATGATAATGTGAGCCACTAAACAATGATATTGCACTGGAAGGCTATTTGTTTAATTAAAATAAACTCAGGACTGAAAGGGCTAATGGAAGCAGTTTCAAATTACTTGTGCTTCATGACAAGGTGCAACACTATGTTGTATGTATACTAGTTTATAATTATCTTTGCATCAGCGTCAATGGCTATATTCAATACAGACATAAGGTTATATTATCACACTGTTTATGGACTAGTTTAGAGTGACCTAACAACCTATTGCATGTTTTTGTAATGAAGGAGGACCCAGATCACCAGGAGTATACCCAAGCAGACAAGGGGAGGGCATGCAAAATCCAAACAGGCAGAATTTGGGGTTGGGATCAAACCAGGGATCTCAGAGCTGTAAGGTGACTTTTTGCTGAATGTAGTCCAGAAGGGGCAGCACGGTGGCTCGGTGGGTAGCACTGCTGCCTCACTGCAAGAAGGTCCCGGGTTTAATCCCAGGGTGGAGTGGCCTGGGTCCTTCCCGTGTTTATGTGGGTTTACTCCGGGTACTCCGGTTTCCTCCCACAGTCCAAAGACATGCGAGTTAGGGTAATTCGTAACTGTAAAAAAAAGTGCCCTGACACAACCCCATACCACAACAGGTCCTGGCTTTTGGACTTGTTGCTGATAATAGTCTGGATGTTTCTTTTTGCCTTTGGTCCTGAGCACACAGGAAGATCTATTTGTTCCAAATAGACCTGGAATGCTGAATCATCTGACCACAATACACATTTCCACTGTGTGACGGTACATCCTCTGAGCCCACAGAAGTTGATGTAATCTCAGTACTTGATTCAGTACCATCTGAGGGATCGATGATCAGAAGTGTTCACTATTTGGTCCATTTACACTGGATCTGAAATCCCCATCAATTCCTTGATTTGTTTAATGATCTTTTGCACAATAGTGGGAGAAATATTCAAATCCCTTTTAATCATTCTTTGAGGTACATTGTTTTTAAACATTTAAATTTCTTTTTCACATTTCATTTGTTGGCAGTCCGGAGATTCTCTGGCCATCTTTGCTCATCAAAGACTCAGCCTTTCATGGATGCTCATCATGCTGACATCACCTCTTTGCCCCAATCCCAATTATTTTTGCAATGTGTTTGCAATTATTTGCAATTGTTTGAAATTATTAACAAATTTAATTAAGTTGACCAGACAAGACATGAAATATATAAGATTCACACCATCTGCAATTAAATAAAAGTCAAAGTAAATGTAAGAAACACTGCGTTTTTTATTTGCATTGTCCCAAATGTTTCTGATTTGGGGTTGTAGATAAGGCATCAAAATTAGTCGTACCTGCTTCAAGGTTACATGACAGGGCTGACTCTGTCATGTAATATTATCTTGAAACTGATCGAATCGTTTAGAGAGAGGCAGGGCATGGGTATCAGGTTGAACGCTGAGAACAGGTACTACATGAACAGGGCCACAAGACTTTTATATCCATATTTGTTGTTTTTAATATGAAAAATCACACTTAAATATTTTTTTAGTTATCCTAAGAGCTGGTTTTTGTTAACCTGAAAAAAGGCAGTTTGGGGTTAGTTGGGGCAGTGCTAATATGACCACATGCTTGGTCTATGACCCCCTCTTACCTCACATCAATGAACATTAAGGTAAAATGTATGTCACCCATCTAACATACACACTGGCCTCAGCCTGTACCCCTGCTTTCACCAATGCCTAGAAATAATTTTCTTTAGAATTAATTGCCTTGATTTCTAATTGTTGCTAAAGCTGGGGTGTTGTGTAAAACATAAATAAAAACAGAATACGATGATTTGCAAATAATTTTCAACCGATATTCAATACACTACAACAGCAAGATATTTAATCAACAGAAAAACTTAATTGTTTTTGCAAATATTCACTCATTGTGAACTAGATGCCTGCAACATTATCCAAAAAAAATTGGGGTGGCGGCATGTTTACCACTGTGTTACATCACCTTTCCCATTAAGAACGCTCAATAAGTGTTTGGGAACTGAGGACACTAATCGTTGAAGCTTATTTTGCACTTCATAATGCCCCACACATTTTTAATGGAAGACAGGTCTGGACTGTAGGCAGGCCAGTCTAGTACTCGCACTCTTTTACTACGAAGCCACACTGTTGTAACACGTGCAGAATGTGGCTTGGCATGGTCTTGCTGAAATAAACAGAGACGTCCCTGAATAAGACTTGGCTTGGATGACAGAATATGTTGCTCCAAAACCGGTAGGTACCTTTTAGCGTTAATGGTGTCTTCACAGATGTGCAAGTTACCCATGTTATGGGCACGAACACATTCAATTTCAATTGAATGTGGGTTGAAATGGTTTTGCAAATCATCATATTATGTTATTATTTATGTTTTACACAATGTTTCAACTTTATTGGTATTGGGATTGTACAATAATTTATTAAAACTGCATCTCCACATGACAGGAGACATTCTGTCTGCATGTCCAGCTGTCTGACAGGCATAGCAAGGAAAAAGGAGGGACAAGCTGCAGTTTTTTTTTTTTATAATCCAGGCAACTTTTCGTATCCTATGAGGAGTATCTATCCTCCATCACTGTCATTCATTGGTCCAGTGGGACACTTGTGGTTTATTGCCACGGGCCTTTTTCCACTTTCAGTCATTAAGAAACCTTGTAAATGAACTTAAGCTTATGGAGAAAACTTTCCTGAATGACTCATTCCAACTCGAATGCAAACTCAAGGTCATATCATTAAACCAGGACACCTTGCTGTCCCTATCCACAAACATCCGGAAGCTTTACGATGTCATTCATCAAGTGGGGGTTCCACAAGGGTCAGTACATTGTTGGGAGGGGGAGGGAATAGCAGATTCTCAACTAAGTGAAAAACAAGAGGTGTGGAGGTGCTGGCTACATCCATCAAGAGTTCTGACAGCCAGCCATCAGCAGCTACGTGTCTGCGTCCTGTGGTCAGAGGCTTGCAGATTTTTATTGCTTTCTTTGGACTTATTATTACAGAACGTTACCAGATCCTTAAATCACATCTCCCTTGTTTAATGTGATTACTATGCTGGAATATCTCATATTATGCTTGTAATTAAATAGTTTGCCAAAGCAGAATGCTACATTTCTTAGATTGCACAACTGTATATAGTCAAAAAAACCCAAATACATCCAAAATCGTGGGTATCACTATGAAGTGTGTTCCCCACAGGCTACAATAGTCTTTACAGTTCTGAGACGGCACTCCACTAGATTTTGAAACGTGAATGTGAGATTGGGCAAAATATAAATCATATAGACACGGATGTTCCAAAGCACGACAGTGGCAGTATAATGGGTTATACCGAACACCTCAGTGACCCTGTATGACATTATGACATTATTATTTTATAGGTTTCTATCTCTGCAACTCAGCTTGTCAACTTTCTGTTCAGGCTGTCTAAATCAAAATCTATAAAATATGGTTTGCCAACTTTGAAAAACTTCATCAGACACCTTTCAGATGAAACTGAAATACTTTGTTTATTTAACATTATCAGCATCAGCAGTATAATTCAGGTAGTGCCAGATTTAATATTTAACATACAGTTCAATTTAATTTAATTTGATTCAATTCAACTTCACTATCAATGTACCAGCAAAGGGTTGCACAGTATAATGAAATTCTGTTAAACTACTTCTCCAGTGCAGTGATAAGAACAAAGTAAGAATATAGAAATTTAAAAAAAGAATAAAATATACAAAGTTAAGAAGCGATGAGATGAGCGTAAACACAGCATATACTATAGATGCAAATCAGCAATGCTGTGTAGTCCTTAGCTGTGATAAAGACGTAGATATACTAAATAAAAATAATAACTTACTATAACCTTACCTATATTATATTATATATACCTGCTGTGGGAGATAATATCAGAATGATCAGCCATGCCGAAGATGCTCCCTCTCCCATCTTTTCATACTTAATACAGGTAAATGTTTTATATATAATGTTAATGATGTTTATTACCCAAAAGAGGATGGGTTTCCCTTCTGAGTCCGGTTCCTCTCAAGGTTTCTT
>JAUZSU010012885.1:0-11065 GCA_034780255.1 Parotocinclus maculicauda
CTCCACCCTGGGATTGAACCCGGGACCTTCTTGCTGTGAGGCAGAGGTGCTAACCACTCAGCCACCGTGCTGCCCAGTTTCAAGTCATCATCTTTGCACAGCACAAAGCAAAAAAGATAATCAGCTATGTGTGGTGCTTTTATTAAAGGTGCAGTATAGTTCATAAAAAGCCCGACTTGCATGAAATGTAGCATTGCACAAAACTTAATACTTAGGATTAATTCCTGGGACTTGTGTGGCATTCAAGCATTGTTTTGTTCAAATAATGCTTGAATGCCACACATTTTCTTTAACTTGGAAAAGTTGTTTATTTTTTATATTCGTTTTTGTCTCTTGGACATGAGCACTGAATGCTTACCTTAACTACATATGTATTTAAGGTTCAGTCATGCTGGCTCCAACTTGTATGCACTTGGATCATCTTCAAAATAATGATCATAGTAGGGTGTTGATGGGTTTATTAAAGATCATATAAGGTCTATTATAGGACTAGGCTTGGTTTGATATTACAGTTTATTGTTCAGTGACTATGATAATTATTACAGAAGCCTTGGTCCATTTTCTGTTCCAGAGATAATGTTACTGTAATATTTGTTGCTAATACAAATCCATGTGTTTTTCAGATTACCGGTTATAATTTGAGTAATTTGATTGTGGGGTTTTCTTTTACAAAATAAATCATAACTGCTTTAGAAATATACCATAGAAAAGCTAGAGCATCCTATAGAAACTTGTGCAAGTTTGTAATATTACATTTTGATCATATTTATAAATCAAAATAACATTTATATTTTGTAACACAGCGTTTGTAGGGAACACTATACAATGTAAGCAACATTTAATGCATAGGCCTAATTACAAGTGTTAATTAATTTAGTATGATTAAACCAATTCAGCAGATTCAGCTGAACATTGTAATGTTACTATCTGCCAGAGTGAGCTGTTTGTGTTTATGTTTAGCTGATTGTGGTGTTGAAAGCTGCCATACTTCCACTGCCTCAAATTCACTGCAGACTTTAATAGAGGAGAAGCTTGAAATCTTGAAGGATTATCTGTAAGAAAACAAAAATAATTAGGGCTTGGCACCCCTCATGTCATATTCATTGCTTTTTACGAAAGGGTTATTGTGTATCATAAAAAGATAAATGTGTCTGGAGCTTTGATTTATGGTATATACTCTCTAATAGCAAAGATATTTCAGCCTGTAGAGATTTGGATAAATGACAACAAACCAATGTGGATATTCTTAGATGACTAAGTAGGGAGTAGGGACATTTTTGTCCCAGAATAAAAAAAATAAATGTTTGGTGTGTTTTACCTGTGAAATCAGATTCATTTATTGAGTGAATTTTTGTGTGTTTTTAAAGTTGAAAATCTAGGTGGAGCTTTCAACGCAGTATTTAAATCATTGTTATCGCCTACGTTCAAATTGTCAAGCATTCAATCATGCATAGTTGTTATCACTATCAGTGGAATTGCAATTTAGGAAAAGCAGAGTGAAAGCTCTCCATCAGCTTTCGTTATCAGGCTAAAATCTTTCTACGTAAATGCCTGTTTGTTTAAGTTATTACTAGTGATGTGCCAAACCACATTTTTGCAGTTCTGTTCATATTCCAGTGAACAACTTCCAATAAGATTCCAAAGGAATTTCTTTTTTAAATGTACTTAATATTATGATTATTGTTGTTGGTACTGCATTTGGCTTGGAATAGTATTGCATTTTATCGATTCCAAAAATCATTACTGATTTAAAAGCACCCTCTGGGGTTTTTTTTTTTGTTGCTGTTTTTTAATTCTTTCCATTAAAACCCATTATAAGTAAAAAGCTTAAAGTTGCCTAGCATTTTGATGTGGTGACCTAGGAACACCAAACATCTCTATTGCGTTAAGTTTTGGTGACATAAAGCATTTTAGACTATCCTGACAAACGCAGCACTTGCTAATAGTCCGCATCTGTCTATTCACTGTACAGTCATGGCAACATTTTTGAGAATAGCACAATTTTTGGTTTCCAGAAAGTTTGCTGCATCAGTTATGTTAGCAATTTGTATTAACTCTAGATGTGATGTGATCAGATGAATTTCTGTTAATTGCAAAGTCATTCTCTCCAATGAAAATGACCTTCAGCCACTAATATCATGACATCTGACAAGACAGCTGATATCACCATGTCATGCTGATTAGATGCACAGTTACTTTAAAAGGAAAGTTTCCACTGTTAACCTTGGTTACCTCCAAGGAAACCAAGGAGTTTGCTCAGGAATGGCAGAGGGCAGGTGTGATTGTATCACTTGGTGTCAAGAAGGGCAGCGAAGAAGCTTCTTTTTTCCAAGAAAAGCATATGAGAACAGACCAAGATTGTGCAGACTATATAGGGATTGAACTGCAGATGACTGTGGTAAAGTTGTTTTCTCTGATTATACCCCTGGAGAAGAAAAGGTGTGCCTGTGTCAAGTGTCATGTCGACAGTGAAACATCCTGAGGTCATTCGTGTGTAGTGTTGCTTCTCATCCAGGGGAATAGGTTTGCTCATTTTTTGCGTAAGAACATAAGGCATAAGGAATGGTATCAACTTTCTCCGGAAACTCTTATTAACTCCAAACACTGATTTGGCAAAAATTGTTTGCCATAATTTAAGATTTTGCCCAGAAGCTGAACTCTAGCATGCTGAGGCGGATGATAGAAGTCTTAAAGAAGATTCAAATTCTATACATAATATTAAATTTTTGTTTAAAGTGGATGTATTAGTGGATGTATTTGTTAATTAAAAAAAACTATGGAACACTTATAATTGTTCTTCGTTATGCCTGTAAACATCTGACAAAAGATTTATTAAAAAATGATGACGCAAAATTTGTGCCCTTCTCAGTAGCTGAAGCATTTCATTTTTGTGATTCAGATGCATTGCCGTTTTAGTGGTACGTTGTTTACAACAAATTAGCTTTCCACGCAAACTGCATTTAGCATTTTCTCTGAAAGTGGAGCTGAGCTTTTGAACGATTCTTAGCCCCAGTTTTCCGATAATGATATAGCAGAGCGTACTTTAACGAAACAGTGTGGTCAAATGACAGACATTCTAGCAGAAAGGTGCTTCCTTAACATGGATGTAGTTTTTCACTAATCCTGACAATGTTGTAAAGTATACATTGTGTTACTAGGACCTGTACAAAATTTAATCAAAATTCTATATTCTTAACATGTACCTGGTTTTTGGAAATTTGGAACCGGGTACCTGTTAAGAAATGTTATTTTAAATAAACCAGCTAATATTACCTGCTCACCCAGTTGCAGACTTGCAACTGAAGACCAAATGCAAATTATTTTCTTATTGAATTTAACCATCTTTAGAATTTTTACTCTAAGAACATTAGAATTATTTTTGGCAGTGCTTATAAGGAGCTTATTCACCAAAACAAAATAATCTCACACACACTTTTTTATGCATGCATGTAGTTTCTGTGTGTCTGTTAGTCAGACAACTGTGACTTTCAAATCAGACGATCAGTTATTATTTAAGCACTATCCAAGCAAAGTACAATCACTGACACTCAAGGAGAGAATAATGCTCATAAGAAGACAATCTCCGTCAACTATGTACATTAACACTGCTGTGGAACACAACTGCATGTACTTTTATGTAACATTATGTCTGTTATGTAATTAAATGTGGTCTTAATTAACAGTTAAGCTTTTATTTTTTTTATTTTTTATTCTTTTGTCCTGGGCAAAAGGAATTGGAATTGGGTGGTGTTGATATTTTTCATGACCTCTTCAGATAACTGCTATAGGGCTTTTTAGTATACTAATGACAGTATTCACATGTTGTATTACAAAAAAGAAAACAAATCTGGTTTTCTGCAGTGTGTTTGTATGCCTTTTTATTTTAAGCCTTAAGAATTTGTTTTTTACAAATATAAATTATAATTGGCCGATCAGTGTCATTTAGCTGATTCTGTACCGATCATAAGTTGCCACACTTGCACGACAGTACCTAAACACAGCTACACACAAACACAATGCTTTCAGTAACATTTAATACACAATTCAGTGCTGTTTTAAACTGTGTTTATTTATTTGACAGATCAATGCTGACACTCTAATGAAGGGCATGTTAGTTTTCAGTTGTGCTCCAAAGTGACTAAAGTCTTATCATATATAGCACAGTACTCATGAGGGCGCAGTGAGTGATGTGGTGTTATCTGGGTTACTGCCATGTCTTCAGCATTCTAGTTCTTCAGTGAGTAAGTGCTGTTTGCAGTATGCATAATGAAGGTTTGGAGCTTAGGAACAACGTAGCGTGCAGAGCCAGACACAAGCAAGCAGCTGCTGCTATCTCTCTTTTTTAAATGTGGAAGCTTCCATTTAAAGAAACGTTGAAAAAACATTCTGTATGTTATAATTTATAATTCTTTTAAAGAAAGAAATTGGAATTGTTTAAGATTATTGCAATTGGCGCATCTCTGGCTGCAGTTTACTTTACTATGCTGCTTACAAAAAGTATATGAGTGAATATTTATAATGAAATATCCCTTAAGTAGGGGTGTGCCATATTGTATCGTTCGCGATAATATCGGTATAATTTTTTTAGGCGATATAAAACATCCATATCGTGATGTTCCGACGTATTTACGTAATGGATTTGCACAGATCATGGAGTACTTCCATTATGTGACTCAAACGCAGAGCAACAGATATGGCAGAAAGTGGATTCTGCGATGGAGGTACAAAATATCAGATGTTCAACAAACTGCAGTGATATGTAAGCTATGCAAAAGGTCTGTAACAACAAATCTAATCTGTTTCACCACCTCAAGCAGTATGAGGAAAGTCCAAAATACCGCAAGGTGAGTATAAAATATATTTTGCTGCAATTGTATGTTGTTGAAATATATCGCCAAATATATAGTTATGGCAAAGCTACCCTAAAATATTGTGATATTATTTTAGGGCCGTATCACCCTCCCCTAGTGAGCAGTGTATTTTTATTATTATTATTTTTTTCTCCATTTGTGTAGTATTTGTACCAAAGTCAGTCTTTATATCAGTCCCTTACTGATACAAAATGTTGGTACCCTATGTGCATAATATCTATAGTGTGTGCATTTATACTGTTTATTTTCACATTGATCAGTTTCGCTAAGCTTTTCATCTGAGGAAATGTTAATCAACACTAGGTAGCACTCATTGGCTTTACTGTAGAAAGCATCAAACACTCGTGTTAATTTGCAAGCTTGAGTCGAATTTGGATTAGTTTCCCTTTTTTCTGTAAAATCTAAATTACCTGATGGGCTGGGGTCTAATATGCTAGCTCAGCATCACGGTGAGCCAGGTTTGATTTAAATGCTGCCTTCTGGTTGAGCATCACATGCAGACTGGAGGTTAACCAGTTAATCTCTGGTTCTCTTGACTTTGTCCCGCTTGTTACATGCTCCAGTTGTAGCGTAATGTGTATACATACAAAGAGCAGTCTTTTGTAAACTGTGAACATGTAAATAAGTAAAAATTTGCAAAACTTTGTTTAAAAAAATATTCAAACATGATGCAAGTCATACTTTCTATAATAAAGTGATCACTTCCATTATTTTGCTGTACCATAACAGGGCATTATTGTACATTGCAATTCAAATAAAGAAAATTAGTTAATTATGATGTTTATATGCTTTTGATGCTCCGTTTATTCTCATTCTACATTCTCAAGTTATGTAATATTCATGTTTTGTGACTTGAATATTAAGTTAGATTAGTCTCCACACTGGGTTAGTGCATCAGTGTTCAGTCCTGATCTTGGACTCTACCTGTGTGCTGTTTACTTATGTAGTTTAAGTGTGATCAGAGAAAATTATTTTCCTGGCCAATACAAAGTGACTAGTAACCATCCAGCAACCAGAGACATCGACGTTCTAGCTAAAGTCTGCAATGCAAATCTGCTTTGTTAATCAAATCTACTGCGTTGGGATGGCACTGAGTGTTTTTTTTACTGGCATTGTGTAAAGTAGCAAAAGGGAAATGAGCAAACATCAGAACATGTCTTTTGTGACTTAATTTAATTTGTTTAAGGTAGGTCTCCTTGAGATTTAAGAATGCATAATGAGTCATTCCATTTCTAAACTAGTGTGATTCATTTTCAAAGCGTGGTTAAAATATATTAACTTTAGAGCTAGCCATATGATATAATAAATTGTATTTATGTAATTTACTTTTGATCCAAAGCTTATTATACTAAACCACTATATCATCAGATTTTAATAAAAAAAAATAAAAATGAAAGCACAAACTGAATGGCAAAAGTCCAAATTGCTAGGATGAGTTGGAAAAGTTAAAATATTGCTAAAGCTGAAATGCTATAGATGGTGATGGAAAATGATTTGCAGGTTTAGTAATAAATGAAATAAATTGCAACAGACAAAATACTACAAATATGTAGGGTTCATACTGTCTGCGGGCGGCATGGTGACTCGTGGGTAGCACCGCCACCTCACAGCAAGAAGGGGCTGGGTTCAGTCCCAGGGTGGAGCGGCCTGGGTCCTTTCTATGTGAAGTCTGCATGGGTTTACTCTGGGTACACCGGTTTTCTTCCACAATCCAAATACTTGCGGATTAGGTTAATTGATTACTCAAAATTGGCATTGATGTACGTGCGTGTGTGTAACTAGTTCTGATATACACTTGTGTGTAGATATATCCGTGTGTGTGTGTGTGTGTGTGGCATAAAATGGCCACTGCTGCTGATAGCGAGGTTAAGCAAACCAAATAAACAATCCTTCTGTCTGCAATGCAATAGAAGTTGAAGTAAATGTAAGAGACACTACAGTTTTATTTTTTCTTTACTATTCCAACGTTTTGCTGATTTGAGGTTGTAACTGTCATGTCTGTTGCTTTGTTTTTATTTGACATGTAGATGGGTTAGAGGAACTTTTCTTAAGAGCCACTGATGCTGCAAAGTTTTATATACATTTGGGACAGAACCAGAGTCACTACAAGAAAAACTTTTAAGCCTGAGTGGGAACTCTCTGTAACCACAAAAAAATAACAAAACTGTTGCATCCAAAATCCATGAAAATAATGTTTATCAGCATTCACAAGTAAATGAGTGAAAGTTAAATCTTATTCCTATTGAAGAGGCCACAGCGTCAAGTATGAAACATTTTTAATTGCACCTTAAGTCTGCTTCTTCTGGGTAATTTTTCTTTTACTTGTTTGCACTGGACTTCACAAAGAGGGTTAAAATGTTGTAGTTTTTAGGTCATGAAGTTTTGTGAAAAGATTCTTGAATTCAGATTAATTATGATTGTATTTATCATTAAGAATGTGGCACATGAAGCAATTTCTTTCAAACTTGTTTTCTTCTAATTGTTTGATTTTTCTAGTACTGAAACCTCCAAATTATGCAAAATGTTTGTTCTCTACACAGTATTTTAACACCTGCAGTACAACTGCAGTGAACACATCAAATCTTTACAAATTATCGAGAGGGAACAAATGATATACAGACATGAATTTTGGTTCAAGCACATAGTAACTGATGTGAACGGCTTTCATTGACAGTGGATATTAGCTGTCTGTGGTGTAGAGTACCTGGTTTAGAGGGGTGTTTGGAGGTGGGGCTAGGACTTGTTGAACTGGCAGATCTTTTTTTATCTTGGCTACATGAGATCAGTTTTGGCCTATTGTGAGTGCTCACTTTCTAATCAAGAGTTTTATTGTACAGATTTATTAAGGCAGTCATTTATTTGCTTAGTAAATTATTTCCAGTTTATCTTTTTAAGCACCTTGGTTCAGTCAGGACCTTGAATTTGTTTGAGAGCACAGAAAGAAGTGCTGAATCAGACAGCATTAGTATGGGCATGGCTTTGGAGAGATAGCTTTTGAATTGTGAATGTGGTTGCAGTCATTTACACATTCTAAATTAGATGTAACAGATGGCTGGGGCCAGTTTTAATTTGGCTAAAGTGAATTTTCAGTAATTATTATTTGGAGCACAGTTTTCAAAATTAATTTTCAGACTTTTATCAGTTGTAGTGTTTGTAAATATTGAGGAGGAAACATCTACCAGTTATTGACTCACTGGCTGTCTTTTCTCTGGCTTCTTAGACTTCTATATAGAAGACTAGTAAGGGAAACATCTGAACAGAATTAGTCACTTGCATGACTTCATCAAAAACACCTCACAAAGACTGGTGGTGACATAAAAAAACATAACTGATACACCAGTGATAACAATCACAGGACATAATATATAAAATAAAATAATTGAGACATCAATGGTAATGTTAGTTAAGTTGTATGATTATCTTCTCACAAATTATTGCTGTAATTTATATTGTCATGTAATACATTTATGTACATAGCGCCCCATGTAAGTGTTACAGGACATTGCATCTGTTTGTCAGATTACCAGAAGACGTCCACTCTCTAATGTTTGTACGTCAAGTTTTACAAAAGCCACACTCAAGAAACAGGCACACTGACACCCTTGTTTTTTTATGGATCAAGTCATAGATTATCATTAAAAACAATGCATCACAAAAAAATAGGACTGCGTACCATTTAAGTCTTGTTAATTAATTAGTAACTGAGTTTTTGCGTCCATGTTAATTACATGTAATGCAACTGCATTTTTTTTATGCCAGAGGGAGCTATCATACAGTATGTCATGTTCACAGATGCGTATAGCATTCTCAGTATGACTTAGTTTCTTTTCATTGCAGGGGACAAATGATTCCTTTGTCTTAATTTTCTTTCATGTCTAATAAAATAACCAAATCTTTAAGTTGCAGTGGCACAGAAAAGATTTAAGAAGAATTCTTGAGCTGCAGATTTGATATATAAAACCCGATTTTAGATATGAATACAGGTGTGTGAGATTTGGAGATTTGGTTTCATTCCCTCCAAGTGGTGAAAGAGTACTTATGTGCTTGGGCAGAAAGGACATGCAGTTCTTCTCAAATGGTTTTGTCAACAAACTCCTTTTGGTGTTTAGTTTACACATCAGTGAACTTGTTGAGTTTGTTCGACTTGTCTTGCTGGATTTAAATTGTCTTCTTAATTAATAGATTTAAAGTAGTAGAAGGTTTGCAGTAATGTCTAAGAACCAAGACATTACTGAAGCCCCAAGCAGCTACAACTCTGTTGGTTTACCTTATCACAGGTGTAAAATAAAAAAAAACACATCGTGCTATCAATAGCAGAATATAATGTATTGTACAAGCATTTACAACAGAGTAGAATGATTAGTCTGACTAGGTAAATGTGATTAAAACTTTTAATAATATAAACAGATGTTGGTTATTGGAAAGATGGTTGGTACTGCTGAAAAAATGCAAACATCAGACACTTGTACATATTTTAATAAAAGGCAGGTTTGGTTAAACAAATAAAAATAAAGCCATTGCTTAAGTTATTGGCCGTTCTCCATTTTTCAGAGTTTCACCTAACATTGCAAAAACTGTCTTTTCTTTAACATTTCCTACTCAGAGGTCAGAAATTCAGATTTCCAAGCTTTAGTCGTGAGCACCATAACTTGCAGATAAAAAGTGGGTTTGTTGCGGGAAAGTATTCTCTTCGTGTGAGTGAGATTTAGTTACTTTAGTCAACCATAGGGTGTGAAGATGAGCTCTAAAGTAGCGACTAAAAGGTTGTTACTGAAAGGGGCGAGATACAAGCTAAGCTAACCCATCTTGGACCTGAAAGACAAGGAGAGTGCGGTCTTTGATCCCACCTAACTAAATGCCTGCTCTGTTTACCTGCTTTGTCTATATATGAAAAATACATCTAATCGCTGTGCACTTTCAGACATGCATACCTTATTGCTTCACCTTGTAGATACAGAAGTCAGAAACAGTAGTACTTTTGTTGCATAGTTTGTTAGTCATCCTGTAATCCTTCATCAGTGCTCACGGGATGCTGCCTGCAGAACGCTGGTGGCTAAAGATTTTTAGCTTGTGGTGTGTTTATAGTCCATCAGTGACACTAAGGTGTTTAAACCCTCTAGCATCCCTACTGTCTCTGATCTTTTTCCTTGCTGTAGCCACCGCTGGCCACCACTGAGAAATAATATGTGAAATCTGCTAATGGTGTCCTGCTCACCAAGAAAAATGTGAGCAATATAATAGTCATGCAGCTCTGTCTAATCTCCTCAACACAGACTTGTCCAAATTTAAGTGTGAAACACAAAACCTGTGGAATATCCACTGTTTATCAAGCATGCGTTATATTTATCCCCAATGTTTTCTCTTTTTGAGACTGATTAATTCACACACACATTGTATATGAACCGACTTTACCTCTAATGTGTCATCATCATTGTTTTAATTTAAATTTTACAGAACTCTTGTGTGGTGAACATTTTCTATCTGTTTAGATGGCTGCAAAGCCTTTCTCCCAGTCATATGACTGCAACAGTGTTAATGCTTGCCTGTGCTTCCTTGCCTAAATCATGTTAGCTTGCGCATCTTGCGTTACTGCACGTGCAACTTTACAAAAGCCAAGTTTTGCTGTATAGATTAGATTACAAATGCCCGAGATGCTAGTGAAGCTGTAATATAAAGAACTAAATAGAATGGATTATAAGTGGTGCTGCATAGAGTTAATGTTCAATTATCGTAATTGCTATGAGAACCAGAAATGGTTACGTTTTGCCTAATGAGGATGTTCAGTTGTCTTAAATGTAATAATTATCACATTTACTTTTACCCACCACTAGTAATGTATCATCTTGTTTCTCTCTAATATATGTTGATGTAATACTAGTTCTCTATGATTTTGCTGTAGTATTTTGCTGTGTAATCCTGTTTATTAAGCGTGTCACTGTGTTTAATTCCATTACCTGCCTATTAGTATGGAGTTTACTCCAGACTAATTGGTTTTTCCTACATTTTATAAAGCTTTAAGCACCGCTTGCCTTACAACAAAAAGGTCCTGGGTTCAATCCCAGGGTGGAGAGACCTGGGTCCTTTCTTTGTGGAGTCTACATGTCTTCCCCATGTCTGCGTGGGTTTACTCCGGGTACTCCGGTTTCCTCCCACAGTCCAAAGATGTGTTAGGTGAATTGGTGTCTTTAAATTGT
>JAUZSU010012896.1:0-11064 GCA_034780255.1 Parotocinclus maculicauda
CCGGAGAGAGAGCACTCGGTACTCGAGCGTGCGCGCGTGTGTGTGTGTGTGTGTGCGCGAGACAGTGCTAACCGCGTCTCGTTCACGACCGTGGTGTCGGTTTGCTGGGCAGCACGAGGACGGTGCAACAGGATGACACCCTGACATGCTCGGTGTGCGCACGGCGGGCGCGTGGAGCGTACCTAAAAATAGCACAGCTCTGTTTTTACCACGTCTTGTTTGGGCGACTGAGGCGGCGAGGAGGCACGCGCACGCACTCCAGCCTGAGGAAGTTGCGATGCCTTGACTCAATTAAGATTTCTGACTTGTGTGGATAGCCAATGAGGTCATAGCCTCACCGTTCTGATGCCCCTCCGCGAGCAGGGCGTCTGAGTCCCCTCGGTGATGGTCATGCTCCTGCTCTGGCTCCTGCTGCGGACCGGATTTGTGCGCGGCTCGCACGACGGTTACGTGGTGTGGTCGGACGGCAGCGACGAGGACGCCGAAATCGGCACCAGACAGCATCATGGGCGTGGGGCGGCGGCCGGGGCGGAGGAGCTGCCCCGCGTGGTGGCTGCATTCCTGCACACCGGCGACGCCTCGGCGCTCGCCCAGGTCAACTGCTCGCGCCGGTACGAGCTTAGCGGTCTCGGGTCGGCCCCTCCGGCGCCCCACGTCGCCTCGCTCCATTCCGTTCGCTCGGCGCTGGACGCGGCATCACGCGCCGCCGACTTTCTGAGAGTGCTAACGTGGGAGCTGGACCAGGAAGCGCTAGTGAAGCAGCAGGCGTGGTATCGGGCTCTGCTGCAGAGCACACTGGAGCGGGAACCAAGGATCCACCGGGTGGCGCTCTCGATCGGCGCCGAGCATCTCCAGGCTACGAGGAAGGACGCACGCGTGGTCGTACGAGACCTTTCCGCCGAAGAACACGAGTGGTACCACGAATTTCGGAAGAAAAACCATTTGATAACGCAGGGGCGGAGCTTGGAAACGCTCCCTAAAAGTCCAGTGCAGTGGTCGGCGCCCTACCTGGAGTGCGAACGGGGGCACTTCGTACCACACTGGTTGCTGGCACTGTCGGTGGGAGTCTATGGGTTAAACTCGAACGCAGAGCCAGAGATCAGGTGAGTCCACCCAACCCCCCGTGACATCAGTGGTGGGGAGCGCCCCCTACATGATGAGCTTGTTTTAAAAGTTAGTTTAACCCTGTCTAAATGAATTATGGGTCATTCCACCGGCTTAAGGGGTGTTCCGTCTTGCCAGAGTACTGAACAGCTGCCAGTGTCCCTGAGCACAGACGAATCTATAAGCTCATGGGCTTTGGGAGATGCTGTGTGAGTTTAGTAACCTGAATTTCATTGGGTTAATTAAGTCAGGTGAGATTTTAGACGAATCCAAGTGAGTTTAGGTAAATTTCCAACCAGTTCATAAAAAGTGTCACCAAGCTTAACTTATCAAAACCATGTCTAAAATAAATGATGGGTCACAAGTATTTAGACGCCCGCATTCAGTATTTCCCGCGTCCTCCATTGGTTAAGGGAACAGAATCTGCTCTTATTAAGCTTGATAAGATTGGTGATAGATCCTCCAGGTACAAGGTCTTCTCTCGTGGAATGTCCTTACAGGTTCTCGGTGAGTTTAAGCTCAGGAAACGAAAATCTTGTGAACACAGAGCCATTTTTATGTGGATTTGGATTATCGAGCTGCTGGAGGATCCAACCATGACCCAAATGCGGATTGCAAAGATAGACAGGCTTTCATATCAAATCTGTTGGTGGTGGTTCCGGGGCGTTTGGAGGTAAACGGCAACAAAACCTCAGCACCTCAGATCGTAGTTTTACGCCTGGTCCACCTCGAGTGTTTATCCCGCAATTCAAACCCGGAATTCATGATTACAGACGACGTTTAGCCTTAGTTGGCTGTTTGCACTGGCATTTAGACCAGCTGGGTAGATATCCTCCAGCGTCTCCATCCTCTGCGCTCCCTTTTCCATCTCTGCTCTGGATGACAAATGAAAAGCGACAGCCTCAGGTATTTGTTTCCATTCCCAGCTGACAGATGGTCCGTCTCTGCCTCTGGTGGTCTGTGGGAGAGTTTGATAATGGAAGAGAGAGAGAGCAGGAGGTGGCTGAAGACAGAAATGCATTCGATGCCAAATCGCATCGTCTTCACTTGGAAATCGGTGGCACCTAACGAAAAAACATCCACACTGAAGCCTTACGGTAACGGCTTCAACGTCTTCCAGGAGTTCAGTACTGGTGGTGCCGTGCCGCTTCACGGCTCCAGTACTGTTACATCATCTGTAAATGAACTTGAGGGACCAAAACAAACCCAAAAACAAAGAGGTGGCTAAAGAGAATCTCAGAACCCGTGCATCTACATCGTGGTGACCAAAACCGGCCCAGATCTGCTCATGTTAGGTTTTTTCTTCTTCCTTAGACAGACGCTCGATCTTCCTTGTTACTGTGAGCACAGCTAAACCACGGCGTCTGCGATCGATGGAGCTCGAGGAGCCAAAATGCACCAGCAAAACCCACAAACCATGTCCCAGCATGACACCCCGGCAGATAGCTATGGCTGCCAGGATATCCGTCTCCATAAATCTGGGCTGTGATGGTCTATGATGAATTATGAGAACCGAAACTGGTGCCAAGTCGGATTATGCTAGACGTCCTTCAGCGAAAAGCTCATCTTTTGAGCTGTGAGCCATTTTGTGCTTCTGAGGAGCCACAAGAAGCACTGTGAGTACAGTAAACCAAAAGAAATCACGCTGGCCAGCCAACAACGTCACAGCTTCGTGTTTTGACCAGCCAAACTCCTCAGGGCAGCTTGCTTTCAGTCTGGACAGTCTGTCCACCTTCCTCTCTCCGTTTAGTATCTGATTTCTCAGTCACATGACCCGACCCCTATGGAACACACTATATCCATACAAACGCCCCCGAGCTGCCAGTAGGGGCGCTGTTGCAGTCGTACCCGCGTCCATTTTAGGTTCGCCTTCCGCAAAGAAATCTGACGGACTGCAGGTTCAGGCAGGGTGATGTGTGACGTGGATTAACGTTAAGACGTCGCCCCGCCGTACCCCAAAAAGGGGAGCGAGAAGACGAAAAGTAGATTCTGTCTCAGTACAGATAATAAGTGCTGCTCGCACCGTACACGCCTCCTACACATCGAGTCCCCCGGGCTGTTTGTCGGCTCATAATATAGATGCCTGGTCGGTGTAAAGGAAGCTCTCAGACGAACGAACTGTTTAATCAGAACTCGTACAGAGCCGCGTTTGGGGGCTCGGAGGGGAAGTTGTGTACTAATAATTTTGCACAAACAATTACTGCTCTCTCTCTCTCTCTCTCTCTCTCTCTCTGTAGAGGTGCGGTGAGGGTTGATGTGAATCTGCAGGATGTGGACATCGATCAGTGCTCCACCACCGGCTGGTTCACCGGGACGCACCGCTGCAACCTGACCACCACCGAGGTGAATACGTGGAGACCACACGCATGCTTAGGACGAGCTTCACAGATTGGGTTTCCATGACTAAACAGACACACACAATAGCCAAAATGATGCACGTGCAAGGACGAACTGTGGCTGGAATGGTGTAAAGTACACCCTTGTTGGACTCTGGGGACAATATATATATATATAAGTATATATAAGCTAGTGAATTTAGGTGTTCAATATACAGTATATAATAGGTGCTTAGGTGGTGCGTCGGTCTGACCTGCCATCTTGTCTTGGTGTCTGAGGGAGGGGATGGATGGCCAGGGATCGTCCCTCAGCACTGTAACAGGGACACGTTCCCAGTTCCCAGGTGGTGGTTCCCGTCCTGGGAGCACTTACCAGAGTAGGTGTGTGACCCGAAAAAAGTTTTGATTTAAAAATGTCAGGGTTGTTAATCCTAAACAGGGTACCGGTCCGTCGTGGGCACCTGTGCCCACTCATTGGGACTCTTTTTTAAGATGGCAGTTCTCCTGACGTATCTGTATCAAAGCTAATATGACCCGAACCCGGGACTGTACCACTGAAACAGAATCACAGGTCTGAGCCGGGTCATATTTTTGGCGTTTTGGCTTAGAGATCATCGTTATGAGGTCATGAATCGTGTGGTACTGGTTCCGCTTGGTTCTGTGTTTAAACTCCGTACTCTGATTTTGTTCGGACTGCTGAAAAGGGGCCAGCGTTCGTCCCTAAATCGCCTACAGACGACAGAGCGTCGGCACAAAATCTGGCAGCTCGCTCGCTCCGTTTATCGGCGCGGCCTGCGCTCCCTCTCGGCTGTTTAAGAGCTCGTTAGGTTTGTTTGGATTAGAGTCGCGCTCAAATCTGGATTCATTCCCTTCCCGCTGGCCTGCTCGGAGCGAACGGCGACGTGACGGCGCTAATTAGGAACGGAGCCGCTGAGAAGAGAGAGCCGGCGGTTATTTCTGGATCCGTCGCTTAAACGCTCAGTCAGGAGGAAGAGCTGGAACGCAGATCTTTATACGTACGACTGTTGGCCTTTATCCTTTTTATAACTTCAGCTGTCCTGATATTTTTGTTCAGAGGTCGCTGCTAGAATTCGTAATTCATAGTTCCATCAATGTGAACACAAGCCTCGCCCGGATGCAGCAAAACAGGCCCATACCATAAAACTACCTCCAGCATGCTTCACAGATGGGATAAGGTTCTTATTCTGGAATGCAGGGTTTCCTTAATAAAGCAAAAAAAAAAAAGGTGACATGAACCCCAGCTGCCGTTCAGTGTTCTCCTGATGCTGGGCATGGCTAATGTCAATGTGAGAGGCCTTTAGTTGCTTGGGAGTTACCCCGGCTTCCTTTGTGACCATCACACACCTTGGTCTTGGGGTGATCTTTTTAGGTGCCGGTTACCACTCGTGGAAAGAGTAACGATCTTCTTGAAATGGGTATTTTTTTAATATATTTTGGGGGTGTTCACATATTTTTAAGCATCATCTAAAGCTTTTAATCGGTTCTCCTAATCTGTTCCGTGCCCTGCAGGAGGAGTGTCAGCGTGCTAATTAATACCCAGCCCTAATCAAAGCCCCGGCCTGGGATAATTAATTGCGCTCGTGTGTGACCGGTGTGCTTAGGAGCTTCAGATGCCTCGCAGTGTGTTCTCTGAGTGGGTGTTGCCGAGCCGCTATTTAAAGAAGAAGAAGAATCCTGCAATTTGCAGCCACGCTTTGAACGATCGTTATCGATTTCCTCCTCCAGTCCGCAGGCTCCGGTCCAACAGTTTCTGGACGTGTGTGCCGAAGCAGCCCATCTGTCTTTTACCGGATGGTTTCAGAGGTCTAACACTGGGCGAGGGTTCACAGTCGGCTTTATACCTGCTTCCCAAAGTGTTACTTGTGGTCGAGGTCAGGAAGCAGGGGGCGGGTGATGTTTAAGAAGACGTTTCCACAGCTCTGGGGTCCAACGGTGGTGTGCCCTAGACCACTCATACAGCCTTAACAGTAGACGAACAGTTCTCCTTTCGTGTGTCGCATTTCTTCAGCAGCAGCGCCCCCTGTTGTTTCCTCCTCTGTTTCCGCAGTGTAAACCCATCCCGGGTCACGGCTTCGTCCTGGACAAGTACAAGTGCCAGTGCAAGAGAGGGTTTTACCAGCACAGCCGTGTGGCACTCAACGGCGTCCCAAGTGAGTCCTTCACCCCAAACACACACACACACACACACACACACACACACACTACAGAGTGTGTTATTTGTTGTTGTTTTCACCAGAAAATAAAAGGAATTTGTATGCATGCTTGACCCAACTGCAGTCTGAAAAAGCTTGATTGGATCAGGAACGGATTTTTGGGAGGGTAGCAACTAAGGAACATTACTTTTAATAAAACCACAAATCCTACGGTGGCCTAAGACTTTTGCACAGTAACGTAAAGTACAGTTCTGGGTACAAAATGGCCCAAACTAAACAGCTTTCCATCGAGAAATAATTAGATACGCTCGTTATAGCATCGCTAAATGTGATCTAACGGTGGCCTAAGACTTTTGGACAGTGCTGCGTAGTGTAGTGGGTGTGGTTTGGGACACAGCCAGTATAACCCGAGGATGTGGAGGGATTGGAGATGTTTAGGAGAGTTCATGGACCGGTTTATCGGCAGTGGCAGATTTTGATTTTGATTTTTTGATTTTATTATGAGTGGCGCTGCACAAGTCTGTGGAATTTGACGCCTCGCGCTTTTGTTTGATCTCAAGCTTTGACGTTTGCAGAGCCCGACGCATGCATTTGTTCTTTGGATTGGGTTTGTGTTAGGGGCGTAACGAAATTTTTCACGAGAATCGATTTTATTTCTGCTAAAAGACGTTCCTTTTTATTTCTGACGTTCAAGCAAATGCAAAACAATCAATACTTCCGTCTTGGGCACTAAAAACAAATTAGAAGTCTCCTCGGTGAGAACATGATAGGCACCCTCTGGTGTTCGAAAAATGCAATTGCATTGGACCTTAAACCAGAAGGCATAATCCAGCTCGATGGACCACACTGTAATTGTGATGCATCGTTTACAAGCCTACTTCAGCTGGAGAGGTGTAAAGCACACCACCGATGGACTCTGGAGCGCTAGAAACACATTCTTTGGCGAGCCAGACCTCGGAACGGAAGCGAATCCTTAAAGTCGTGGTTGGGAACGTGGAAGCGTCTGAGAAGAACGAACGCTCCTACAGAAGCAGAGAGATCTGACAGCTCAGGGTTTCAAATCATGTATCCTTTCATCTGAAGTAGACAAACACACACACTTATTTTCCCCCAAAGGCACAGATTTGAACGGACGGTAAATCCTAGTTGCTATGGGCAACACTTTGCTCTCTCATCCGTACCCACACACACACACACACACACTGGTGAAGGGTGCTAAAATAGCTGATGAGTCACCAGTGAATTGAGTCTGTGCTGTTTATTAATGAAGTGATAGCAGTAGGAGGAATCCGTTTGATGCCCAGTGACACTTCTGGACCTGAAATCTCAACCACGAGTCCTCAGAACTTTGCCAGGACATCCCTGTGCCCTACACGGCCCGACGGGCATTTAATGCAGACCCTCAGAAGCCACAGTTTGCCCACAGTTGTGCCTTTCTGACCCTCCAAAGAGCTCCCTCTGTCGTTGCAGAACCTTAAGGGCCTCCACCTTCCATCGCTCCCTGAAAGTCTTTGTTATTTGGTGCCACACCTTTGTCTCGTGCCCCGAGGAACTTTCGTAAAGCTGGCATCGCGGTTCCCACGGTCCCATCACTGCCCTGTCCGGGCCGTCCATTGATCCTCCCGCTGCTCTAATTGATTCGTTTGTATTGAATTAACTTCAAACCACCAGCTGATATTGCGAAGGCGTCCCGTGGCAGGTTAATGCCAAATATCGGGGCACGTTTCGGTCAGAAACAGTGCAGGAATCGTACATATTGTTCTCGAGTCGCTAGAGTGGGAGCTCCTGGCTCAGGTTTACGCCTGGCTTCCCTGGAACCGTCCCTGGAGAACCTAAATTCTGTCGGAGCTGCTCGTTTATTTAGGATGAATCAGTAACCTCTGGCTGGCTCGTCGCATCGCGCTCTTGCCAGAACCACGGCCAAATGCTGTAATTAATCTCTCGTTACTATCCATTTTCCCCCAGAGGTGGAGCGGGATCGTTACGTCGAACCCTCGGAGGTACCCGGACTGTGCCTGCCGTGCCAGGAGGGCTGCTCCTTCTGTCAGGATGAGTCGCCGTGCCTGGTGCACGAGGATCAAGTCCTTCGTCTCGCCGTCGCCTTGTTCCAGGGGTCGTGTGTCCTCCTGGACGTCATCGGCATGGGCTTGGTCTACTGCTTTCGCCACAACAAGGTCCGAACTTCATACGTGACCCTTTTTTTTGACATTTTCGGGCGTCTAGCGTTAGTTTTGGCCCGACATAACGGTACTAATGCTTCTCCTGGAAGCTTTACAGGCAGTCTGAAAATAAAATTCAGGAAAAACAGTGGTACATATTTAGTGTGATCTAACCTTACGCTTGAGCAAAAGCAGCGCCCGGGAGCTTTATTGGAATTCCGAGTCGACCCAGGAGCTTGGTCAGGAATGCTTTTTGGAAGCGTAGATGCCGAGAAACCAGCTTAGAAAGGTCGGAATGAGAATCAGGGACTGCTACCGATAGGGACCGAATACTGATGGTGAAATAAATCTTTTCTCTTTCAGAGAATTAAAGCGTCTGGTTTCATCCTTCTCGAGGCCATCCTGTGCGGCGCCGTGCTCCTCTACTTCCCAGTAAGTCCCAGTTCTCGTACCAGGATCGACTGTTGTGATTAAGTGGTGTCAATGTGGGGATTAAGTCAGACTTTCGAAACGATTAAACTAGACTGGATTGGGAGTTCAGTCCTGGAATTCAAAAGAGCTCCCTGTTCAGATCATTTTCTGCTCCGTCCGTCTCTCGGTGAAGCTTCAGTTCCTCCATCTGCTCTCGGAAATAGAAACGACACCCGGCGCAGCTTTACAGCCCCGGCGTGACGATTAATAAAAAATGAAGGAGCGCTACACGTTAGGGAACGAAAAGAAAAGTGAGAGATGTTGGGGAGAAGAAAAGTGTCTTCTGTATTTTTTAACTTCATCCAAATCCATCATGTCTTCAGTACAATTCTGTCCTTTTAAACACAGCACTACTTTTCTCCAGGGCAGGACACTTTAAATGTGGAACTGCACAACCCTTGGCGATCCGGGTTCGAGCCCCGACCCTACAGCCTTTACCTTATTTGGTTTTATTACTGTATTCTCTTAATGTAACTGAGCTTTGAATCTTAAACGCAAGTCATAAATAAAATAAAATGCACTCAGCCTAGCGTGTGTGTGTGTGTGTGTGCGCGCGTGCGTGTGTGTGTGTACTGCGGTAGAGTTTCATACATTTTTAACACAAGGTCTAACACACACACAGTGTATAAAAATAGACACACTGATTAATTAATGCTCCGAGGCCGAAGACGACGTCTCTTCTGATCCTACAGGACACAAAAACACACTCAGCGTCGCAGCAGGAATCGTCCACTTTGGGCCAGCCTGTGTGTATTGTCGTTTGGGTTGCCAGTTCTTGGCTGACAGGCGTGGCACTTGTTGCTGCTGTAGCCCATGTGCTTCAGGGATCGACGCGCTGCACTCTTCTGCGTCCCTTGTTTGAGCTCCTGTTGCTTTTTCTCTTTATCGGACCATTCTTGGTAATCCCTACAGGTGGCGCTGTGGGTGAAAATCCCACCAGAGCGGAAGTTTCTGAAACAAAGTCACGTAAATCCCCGTCGGTTGTGTCCACACGCCTAAGGGCGTCGAGTTGCTGCCCCGCGGTTGGCTGATCAGATATTTGCCTGTACAAGCAGTGGAACGGGTGTACCTAATAAAGTGTCGAGTTTCTTCTCGGTGGAAAAACTGCAGCGGTTTCTCGGCTAATTGCCTTTTCTCGTTAAGAAGAAGTCTGCGCCGGAGCGCGTTTCCTTTAATCAGGCTGCGGGACAGAGACGGGACAGATGTTGTGTCTCTGCAGTGCTCTGAGGAGAAACTCCAAGCTGATTAAATTAAGAATGAGCGATGTTTTAACGTTTGGCAACCTGCGTTTACTCTCAGAACAGCCCGCAACGTCTAGACGCCTGGACGTCTGGACACAAATTAGGGATGTTCGAGGAATTAAATTGAATCGTTGCAAGTACGCCAACTTTGACGCCTCGTTCTTTAAAAAGGACGCAGCCAAACGTGTTCGTTAGCCAGTTTTATGAGAAGCCACGCATGCCCAGATGTTTACAACCGCTTCTAGAAAGTGAAAAGTAGAACGTAGGGAATAGGGAGTAGGGGACCATTTGGGACACAGCCCACGAGCACTGAGAATTTTACCTTCTTAAAGGTGAAACTGCTTCTCCTGTTCTGGAAATGAGTCTTTCCTATTATTTCTGGACTCATTCCTTTTTGGTTGTGTGCAGCCAGCGAGGTGTTTTTTTTTTTTTACATAATTTATATTTACTGCGGAGTAAACAAAAAAGGCTGTATGACTACGATGATGTCACTTTTGCTCCTCACACGTTCCCTACAGGTGCTGATACTTTACTTCCACCCTGACGTGTGGCGCTGCGTCCTCCTGAGGTGGGTTCGGCTCCTGGGTTTCGCTACCGTGTACGGGACGGTGATCCTCAAGCTGTACCGGTACGTACCGTTTATCCTCCCTGGCTATTCATGGATATGATGAGCATTTCTATTGGGTGGCAGTGGCAGGGAGAAACCGGTGCTTCAGAGGAACCTGGCATGAAAGATCTCGTTTATCCATGAAATGTCCCCGCAGAGTCCTGAAGGTCTTCCTGTCGCGGACGGCCCAGCGGATCCCTTACATGACCAGCTGGCACGTGCTGCGCCTCCTGGGCGCCATCCTGCTGGTCGTGCTCTGGTTCCTGGTGGCCTGGACCTCGGCTACGTTCCAGCGCGCCGATGCCAATCGGGGCCTGATAGAGCTGGGCGTGACGCTGGAGGGTTTGCAGTTCAGCATGTGCCTGCTGGACCGCTGGGACTACATGATGGCTGTCGGTGGGTACCTTTTTTTTGGGTGCTGTTTTTGTTGCGGTTGAATCTTGGATCTCTAAAGTGAAATGAAACCCGAGCCCTAAACGAAGCCGTTAAGCCGATTTCAGGACAGCGTCTTCAATTTAGGGGCAGGAAGAGGTAGGAAAGTGCTACTCCCCAAGCTCTAGAGGGCTTCTCCGAAGGCAGGGGCGCGGGATTTAGGATAAAAGAACAAATGTAAGCCTACAGAGAGAAGCGGCGAGGCGTGGAACAGGCACAGCCCCCCGACAGCCCGAAGGAAAAGCCCAGGATCTGCTCGGATCATCGCCGAGATAAGGAACGTGACGCATCTCCCGACAGCAGCAGCGCCGAAAGAGAACGTGCAGATCCCCTCTAGGGCGCGGAACGGAATCGATAGCGAGCCTAAAAGCCTCCGTTTGTGATGTAATGTAATCAGAATAATAAAATAAACTAAAGAGGATATTGTTTTGTTCTTATTGGTTTTTAAGAAGAGAAGAAGCAGCACAGCCTCTCCGCTGCAGAGAACCGTGTTTCCAGGCCGGCCGCTGTCCCAGTCAGGGAGGGGTCAGGAACGTGGCG
>JAUZSU010012907.1:0-11064 GCA_034780255.1 Parotocinclus maculicauda
ATTCTTCACAAAAAATTAGAATTTGATATCTTTATGTTTGAAGCCTGAAATGTGGCAAAAGATTGAAAAGTTCAAGGCGGATGAATACTTTCGCAAGCCACTGTGTGTGTATAGGTGTGTATAGGTGTGTGTATGTGTGTGTGTGTGTGTGTGTGTGTAATATTACTGGTATATACTTTGCAGGTCTTGATGCCAGAGGCTTCCTGTTTGGTCCTCTTTTGGCCCAGAGGTTGGGAATTGGCTTTGCCCTAGTCAGGAAGAAAGGGAAGCTCCCTGGTCCCACAGTGTCTGTACAGTACACTCTTGAGTATGCTACGGTGAGAACTTTTTTCTTTGCCATTAGCTATTTTCATCCATTGTCTCTGTTGATCTCCTAGTGAACAGCCATTAAAAGGACATTCTAGCAGTTGTGCACACAGCACATGCCTAACAAGCTAGCAGCTGTGCTGATGTACTTACTGACTGTTTAGTACCAGTTACTGACAGTAGTCCAGCTGTTGCTCTGCCACGTTTTTCATTCATGCTTCACACCAGTTGATTTTGACTAAATAAATAAGACACACACACATTGTCCATTGTGTTTTATGTCCACACTACCAAACCTGTTTGTAACAATAGAGTATAAGTCAAACTTCTTTTAATGCATTTTCTTTTGTTATTTTATCAGATACGGTAATGTGTTCCAGTCGATCGTTATCGGCCGATTTGGAAGCATTTCTTTAGGATTCTGCTCCATAATGTAATTTTTGCAGATTTTTCAGGGTTATTTTCATGCTGTGAATTTCCCGTTCCATCACATCCACCAAAATGTACTGGCTTTAGATCCAGTGATCTGTAAAGCCACTGAAGAAAACAAACCAGATTGAGATGACTTGTGCTCTCTGACATGGTAGTAGCCATAAGCTGGACAAATTTTGGACAAAAAGGGGTGCACATGGTCAGCAACAGTGCAGTATCATTCGTACGGTGATTAATTAGTCGATTGTTATTGGCTGATTTCTGTGACAAAGCATGCGATGCGATGTGATAAACAGTAGAACGTGTTTTAGTAGCAATAACCTTTCCTGTGTTTGCTGCCAGTTCTCACAATGCCCTTTAATCATCTTCGTTATGGTTTGGACTCTGACTTTGTCTTCTTATACCTCAGCTTTAAGTGACGAGCCTCCAGCCTCTTGTTTTTCTTTCCCCTCACTTCACAATATAACCGTGCATGTCCTGGTCAGGAGGCTGTGTGACCTTCACCAGGCCAGTCTTTGATCATGCCTGTGAGCTGCTGCTGCACCTCCTGAGTGCATGGATACAGCTCTCTTTATTGCAGTGTGATTGTGTTTTATAGGCTGAAGCAGAGATCCAGGCTGATGCTGTGCAACCGGGACAAAAGATTCTCCTAATTGATGACCTACTAGCTACCGGAGGTGTGTAGTGCAATCATTTGGTAATTCAAATAACAGCTATTTTACCATTTTTATCAGCATGTTACCATTCAGTGATCACTACTTTCTTATGGGCAGGGGTACAAGAAGCATCCTTGTCTAAGTAGAAATAAATAACTGTGAATATGTGCCTGCTTTTTGTCTTTAAATCTCTCCAACCCCAAGTTCTTGTTTTATTACTACCAGATAAAATCGAACAGAGGAGTACAGTATTAATATTCTAATACTGACAGCCTAGACTCATTTGTTTTTATAAATGCGTGAATAAGTCAGTAGAAATTGGCACCACAAAAGCTTACAAATAATTACGTACATGACAGTTCGTAATAAGTGGCGTATTTGAAATGAGAACCGGGTTATGACGCTCAGCATTATGAGGAAGAAATGAAGCATCACTCAGCCTGTAATATTAAACTTCTGACATGTGTAAGTTTATGTTGTATAAAATTAGAAAATGCTACATACAGTGTAGAGTAGCAATCTTTTTTTTGTTTATTCCCCCCCCCTCCTCCTTTCTCTAAATGAGGCGGCATCTATTCCCAAGTCAGCTGATCCCCCATTATGTGCATGCTGAACGAGAAGAACTGTGGTAGCAGAATTTGACATCAAAGTCGAATCTGCATGGGGGAATGAACTTGGGTGTTTGTTAATCTTTGGCAATGTCTGGATTGGCTGATGGTATCGCAGTTAGAGGCCCATCTGACCTTCCAAACCTGAATCGATTCTTCATAGCGTGGCTTCCCCCTAGATGTTGGAAGCATTCCTTTGGGATTCTGCTCCATAATGTCATGTTTGCAGATTTTTCAGGGTTATTTTCATGCTGTGAATTCCCCGTTTCATCACATTCACCAAAATGTACTGGCTTTAGATCCAGTGACCAGTAAAGCCACTGAAGAAAAAATTCCTTTTCATGTTTGTAAAACCAGACTGAGATGACTTGTGATTTCTGACATGGTAGTAGCCATAAGCTGGACAAAAAAGGAGTGCATGGTCAGCCACAGTGCAGTATCACTCGTACGGTGATTAATTGGTATATCCTCAAAATGTTGGACTGGACTTCACACAAGACAGGCTGGCTCCATGGATACATGATGCTGCCATCTGTACCTTATTGGAAATCGAGATTCATTAGACCATATGTTATCCAGTATTGGACATGTGACCACTGCAGCCCCAGCTTGCTGTTCTTGGCTTATAGAAGTGGAATCCATTGTGGTGTTATAATGTTGTAGCCTATGTGCCTTAAGGTTTAACCTATTCCAAGATGCTTTTCTGTTCACCGCTAAAACAGAAAATCGGTTATCACACAGTTATGTCAGCTCAAACCAGCATGACCATTTTCCACCGGAGTTTCTGTCCATACATCTGATGCTGTTTTTTTCTTTCCTTTATTGCAGCATTCCGAGCAAACTCTAGAGCCCACTGTACATGAAACTAGTACCGGTACATGAGCTCCCTGGTGACTTGTACGTCAGTTTTACAATCAATAGCTATCACTATGCCGACCTCCATCAGGGTATAATACTGCCATGCAGGGGTACACGCCTACAAAAAACATTTAAGAAGCTGTAATGCGAAGGCTGATCGGCGCATTTGCATGCGGTTAGAATTTGGTACAGACACCCGCGTTTACATTTTCAGTACATTAATTACTTGTGCTTTCGTTTTAGGGACGCTGAGTGCAGCATGTGAGCTGGTAAAGAAACAGCATGCAGAGGTGCTGTGCTGCCTGGTGGTAATCGAACTCAAGGAACTCCTGGGTGCACAGAAAATCAAACCAATCCCCATTTTCTCTTTGGTACAATCCTGAAGCAGCGTAAGCCTGTATGAAGTGTTCCATACATTCCCAGGGCAAGGTCCTGCTGTGTCTTGTTCTGGTTTTGACTGATCTGGTTAGAAAGCATTTCAAGTGGGGTTTATGGTGGGCATATTTTACTGTGAACTTGGTTTGTTCTGTTAATTCAGTTCTGCCAAGATATTAATAGGTATAACTTTGAACTATACAAATCTATATGGGACATGGAGCAGAATTAAACTACTTGTATCAGTACCCGATATCCAGCCCATATTAGCAATGCACCAAAATAAAATGACCATAAGTGTACAAGCTGATCTGTGAACAAACCAAAAACTAAGCTTTCATTTTGAGTTTAGGACCATTTGATAGATGACATGAACATACACTAGGTCAATATGTTGGAGCTTATGAAGTGGTTCAACAATGCTAATGTTAATCTGCATAATGTTTATAATTACCATTATTTTTGTGCCTTCCATCACCTCCCCTTTTAGACACTCGTGTGGCACAACGATCAACAGAAAAGCTTTTTGGCCAGGGGCATGTCTCATAAAACCTACGTTCGGATTACGATGCGTCACAGCTAGGCAAGTTTCCTTTTAGGAACCACACCCCAGATTAACCTATTAAAAAACCATGATCCCCATTTGAAGATCGGGTGCTTTAACTCACCTACTGATGGGATGGAGGCAGACGGAAAGTAAAAAATGTTCAGAAAAATTTTGGGCAGTTAATGGGTTAAGTGTCACATACATTCACAATTGCCTGTGGGATAGGATCATCCTGGAACTGCACCAGGAACCTCATGCAATGACCGGTGTCCCCCTCCACTAGCTCAGGTCTATCCCAGAGAGAAGCAGCTGCCTTAAGTGAAAGGCTTTTGGGTCACTTCCATGCCCGTGTTACTCAAATGCTGTTTGTTCTCCAACCACATTTGTCTCTTCTGTTATAGTATTTTGTCGTTGTGGCTGAAATGCTGCTATTTAATTCACATGCACGTTTGTCCAGGGTTTCATATATTTAATGTCTGTACCAAAATATCTTATCTGATGTAATGATTATGCTTTTAAAATTCCACTTGGAGCTGTATGCAAATGTTTAAAACCATCTGTTCTCAATTAAAAACCTTTTCTAAAGGCACAGTTTCCAAAAGAACTTCTTTATTTGTACACTTGAGCTGATCGAGACAGTTGCACTCGGGAGGCCTTAAGGGCCCACAATGCATTATAACACCAGCTTAGTACAAACCAAAACACCTTTAAAATGCAAAAGCTACTGTTCACTTATTCAAAACAACAGCAACGTGTAAATCAAAACAGTAGTATTCAGGCAAACTTCCATCTTCTGCTCCACAACACGTCGCTTTTAAGCACAACTCGTGTCGGTGTTTGTAAGATAGTCCAAAGATTAAAACCAGGGTTAAAATCCAACTATTGCACATCACTCAGTACCGAGTTCAAAAGTCTCAGAGTTGCTCCTCCTCTTTTATCTTCTGATTCAGGTTCTCCAAAACCAGGTTCATGTTTGCGTTCTTGTTCAGCTTGAGGTAGAAATCCTTCCTGATTGGATGCAGCGTAAGCCACCCTGGTGCCAACTCCACCAGCAAACGTAGGTGCTTCTCCATTTCACCTGAAGATTTTATATTAGGAATGAGTCAGTGATCCACAATGGGGTTAAACATGCCATAGGTTAGGCACACTGCTTACAAAAATGGGGGGTATTAAATTACTGGGCACTTTTTTGGGGTATCCCCTCATTTGTGAGCAGTTTAATATGTAAATATTTCTATAGCCAAGCCAATGTGAGAGTCGAGGTGAGGAAATGCCTAAAGATTGTAAGGAAGAGGACTTGGGAGGAGTGTGGCTTAGATGTGATGTGTAACATTTAACTAAGTTATCTAATTAAACTGACATTATGAAGATTATAATAACATTTGAGAATAGCCAAGCTATAGCATAAGCCAGTAGTGAAGAGAAATCCTGCCTAGAACCAGTGACTGTAGGATCGTGTGTCCTAAATGACAATGGTTGGTCCTTGGTAAATAGTTTTACACTAATATGCTTACCTGTGCTGAGGGAAGACCGGTAGCTAGCAATCATACGACTGCAGGCCAGTTCCATGATTAACGCCGGCTTCTTTTCTGCCACAAAAACGTTTCTCAGGATCCTGGCTAACTCTGGCAGACGTGACATCATTGCCAGACGCTCCTCCTGTTCTGGGTTCCTAGTCATGACCGCCTGCAACTTCTGTGCCTCTTTAGCCCGGATCTGTACAAGAAGAGCCCAGTCTAAATCACAGGTTTAAGAGCGAACTAAACAGATTCAGTATTAGCAATTCATAAGCAGCTTGCTTACCCTCTCAAGCAGAGACTGTGACACGCCTTTGAGGGCACTGGGGGTTTGAGTGGTGGGTGGCACCAGTTGGGCCGGGGGCTCTGGCTCTTTTGAACAGGCTGCCTCTGCAGTTTTTAAAGCCATATTAGCCAGTGCCTTCTCCATCTGAAAGAGTCCAGAACAATGCATTTTTAAAACAAATCTGTTTAAGATAAAAAAAGCCCTCATGCCACGTAAGCAAGTAGAGCAGTTACAACGGTGAATTTACCTTTGGCGTCATGAGGGCACGAGCTCTGTCCAGGACCTCCTGGGCAGTGCTTAGCTTCTCGGTTTGTGGAGGTCGAGGCAGATCACTAGGCAGGATGTTCGGAACCTCATCCACGTTAAATCTGGGGTGCCAGCGTGTCAGTTTGTCATCAGGAATGCTTACAGGGGGATTCAATGAGGCTAGGAACACCTGCAGGTCAAAGCACAGAGACATGTTCTACATACACTGCCAACTAAGTTCTTAAAATGTACAGAACTGCACAAAAGCCACCATTATACCAGTACTACATCTACAAATCATTATTATTAAAATAGCACATCCAAACAAACACGTGGCCACACCCTAAACCAATTTGTTTTATCATTATTTTTATTAACATTAGATAAAAACCTTGGGTCCTAAATCCAAAATGGCAGATGGCAGTAGACATGGCCACAAATATCTCTTAAATCATTTCCTTCTGCATTTTGCTAAAACCCTCTCAGATTAAATTAAATGGAAAAAAGTTTAAATCAGTGTGTTTTCTACAAGTGTCCACGCTTACGGATGTCATGCACCAGTGGTTCTATTTTAAATAAAGCGACCCAGTGTGTCAGCAGGTTTATAAAAAAGCATTTAGGTAATAATTTTAGAATATATATATATTATTTTTTAAATTGTAAATTAGTGTGTAAAACGTATTTTTATAGTATGTAGAATGTATGGAAGTACAGAAGGGGTAATCCGGTGGAACACACACTGTGTAAAATGCAACTAGGTCCGTGTTTTTAAATGAATGGTGGATCAATTTGAATTCACAGTCAAATTGATTTAAAAAAATAAAAAAATAAAAAGTTTCAAAATTAAATTGAACAGAAGTGATTAATTTATTATGCGACCTGTTTTCTTTGAAACATTTCAGTATTTCTGGGTATTGTCACTCTCCGTCTTCCATTTCCCATATTTTAAATAAATAACTGAGGCTATTCCATGACTTGTTTCCTCTCCTAATAGCATTTTCATTCAATATAAATATATATAAATTATGAATATATAAATAGAAATTAATAGCTCAATTTCTCGAATGATCAACATCACACACCCCAAACTCTCTTCAAATAGACTTTCATGTTAATGGTTTGGCCAAACCATAAATCACACCATGGGGAAGTGTTAGGACTTCTTTTTTTTTTTTTTTTTTTATTACGATGAGATTCTGGACCAACCTTATGATGTCCCTTCACAATATCAACCAGCCTCTGGTGAAACACGAGTCTTCTTTCCAGCAGGCATGAAGCAGGTAACATCGGTCGAGGGCCACGTGTTTCTGTGAGTAAGTAAATAAACAGAAGTGCTCATGAGTAAGAAGAAACCCATCCTAGCAGTCCATGTTCAAACAGATTTATGAGCCGTTTAGTAACCTTTTTCCATAACTGGTTCCACAGTGAGCTGGTAGGTCGATTTCTTCACGGTGTTGCTGAATGTCGGGATGTTTTTCTCCTGTCTGAAGGTGTAGGATGACGGATACACCGTTTTAATTTGACCCATGTGTGTTTCTTCAAAGCGCCTGTTAAAGAGAAAAGGTCAACGTTACTAAAAGCTTTGCACCAACTATTGCACTACTGATGATGTGGCTTATCTGTTCTGTAACATCTTAAATGCACAGATTATTTCCTTTTCTTCCTGGTTAGGATATAATCCACAGATTATCAGCGTTGGCTTCATATATAGTCCTAGACAAGTCAGAACCCGTTATTACAGTTATTCTGGTTCAAAGCTTCTCTTTGAGCCTTCTTGATCCGTCTACGTTCCCCTTTTCCAGCTAAATTTTGGGCACTGTGCACCAGAAAGACAGAAACCTAATACGAACAAACCTTTGCAACACCTGCTGAATCAAAAGTCTTGAAAAAGCAGAAAATATGGTAGCGTTCTTCTCGTTTTCATTAAGGGTTCCATTCATCACGGCCCTATCCAATAACATTATGTGCATAAACTACTGTGTGACTACAGTAAAATCCGTTTAGGTCAACTTCCTGCTTTACAATGTAAAAATAAATAAATAATGATTACTGCACACATTAAAAAGTACTCCCCACATCATCTAGAATCAATCCCGTCCACAGAGCTACGTTAAGAATGTGGCAGACTTGGCAACCCTGTAATGAGTTCAGAGCAAGAACAGAACATGAACTATGGGGGTTACGTATTAAAGCCATGATCTGCATCTCTTACTTGTGCATCATGTCCTGGACTCCCTGTTTGACTTTGGCAAAGGTGACCGTCTCTGAGCGGTTGAAGAGCATCCCGACGATCGTGTCCATGCTGCGGAACATCTCGGCCAGAACCTTGTACTTGTAGGGCAGAGTGAGGCCGGGGGGAACGTCCTGTGCGAGAGTGTGGTAGCGCTGGTATGCAGGAAGCTTCTCCCTGAAATTATTACACAAAACAATTTATGTCAATCCTCTCGATACAGGAGCTAAAACGAGCCTGCAAAGTCAATTTCAATCTCATCCTGAGTGAATAACCTCTAATACGATCTTCTAAGATTTAATTCCTAACAGTAACAGCCTGGCAGGACTGACACTTCTGCTCTACCATTTCTCTACACAAGTAGTCATTTAGTCAATATTTACTATAAGCTATTATACATAATGACTGGCAACCTTACTGCACAAATCCTTAATATTAACCAGATGCATATGATAGTCTCTTAGCCACGCCCGCTTTTTAGTGCATTGCTCACTAACGTGACAAACAAACTACTTTTAGGAACAGAACAGAAAACTCATGTGTAAAAATTGTGTAACAACGATCGCATAACAGGGAAACTTTTTTTTGTTAAAGAAATGAAGTTGGCAAGTAACAAGTGTGATACTTGTGTGATGCTTCTCCATGCACGAGAACCCTACGCAGGAAAATGTTTTTGTACTTAATCCTGGGGTTGCATTGTCATGAAACATTCTACACGCTACAACTGGGAAAAAATACAGCCCATCAGAATTAGCCATTTCCCTCAGGATGGAATTATTTGCATCAGTTTTAGTGGCAAAGCGGTACAATTTTAACTGCATAAGCAGCTACCTCTGAGGGGTAGCTCTGAGCCCAGTGGATGGTAGAACAAGTCTGTCCTGGTTTTGAAGGTTAAGGTACTTCGATTATTAGTGATCTGAAGGTTGAGGGTTCATTTCCAATTACTGCCAAGCTGCCCCTGAGCAAAGCCATTACCCTGCAAGTGCTTTACTGTATTAGGTCCAAGTAGCTCTGGGTAATGATGATGATGATGATGATGATGATCTCCCTAATGACCTACAAATCTACAACAATGTACTGATCAACGTTTGCCTCCAGTATGTTAACTTTGTACCTGCTGAAATTGGGAGGCATCTTTTAAAACCCATCAGCCATGTGGTTGGTGATGGTTCACAGCCCACAGCCTCCTCTCATGTCAAGGCTTTGTCGATGGTTAAGCCTCTATAGGGTGAGTCAAATGTCACACCCTTTTATTTCAGAAACAAAGAGGGTAATTACAGACCTGCATACCCCAGCAAGTAATGGGGACCATCTTTTAGGCTACGTTTGGAACGTGGCCACCATCTTGGCTAACAGGTAAGTTTTTCCAATGGGAAGGTGGTCGTGTGTCATTTCAGAGGAGACCAGAATTGTCTTGAATTGAGATTGAAAAGTTATGAAGACGGAGTTCAAAACTTTTCTTGTTCATCACAGGTACAGAGGTGCACAGCTGCTGTATCATAGCAACAGACTTCAACAACCGACACCTAGAAAGATCACCCGTTTCACAGCACAGTTACATTCCTCATAGCCGCATTCAGAGAAACCAGGACTGTGGACGACAAGGCCAGCAGTGTTTGTCTCAACACCACAACCGCACATGACAATGTGACTTTTGACTCACCCTGTAGACTACTTGTCAAATCATCAGATTTTAAACCCTTCAGTGTTAATCCCCTCAGGGCTTTTATCTGCTATTAGAACTACCAGTACACAAGCAGCACCTCTTACCCTTCACCCGCTTTGTGCTCAGGCTGTTTCTGGTCGTTTTCGGCTAGCCTCTCCTCCTTCCTCTGTTGTGCCTTGGTCGCAAGCTCCCTGGCACCGTCGAGTCGGGCTTTGAGCTCGGCGAGAGTCGACACCGGCGCTGGCGTGGGCGAGCTCACCGATTCAGCTTGTCCTTTCAGCTTCTGGAGACGAGCTTTCAGGGCTGCCACATCCTCTCTGGAGAAGGTCTTCTGGAGGAATTCAGACATGAGGACATGTTAGAATGAAAAGTCACAGGTAGAGGAACAGTGGAAACAGATCTGCTGCAGTCTACCTTATTCTGAGAAGGTTTAGCAGGACTGCTTGGATTGTTCACTGGAGAGCAGTCTGCACCTTGATCAGACACAGGGATCGAGGTTTTTTTGTTTTGAGTCCTTGGCAAGGCCTGCATGCAAACAAACGTTTTAGCACAAACCGATCTGGCCTCCCTTTGTTAAGAGCGTGTGTTTTGGGAACTAGCCTAAGATTCTAGGATTTGGAAAAAATTTTAACCAATGCACTGGTTTTACTGGTAACACCACGTACTTATAGACACAGCTTAAATGGGAAACATGTCGAACTGGTTCACCAACTGAAGACACAGATCACTGCGTAGCTTCAATGGCGACAAAGCAAACAATTATATAGTTATAAAATACTAATTAATTAATATCGCAGCTCAATCAACTGTTCCTGGACGCGTAAACACATTTTAATACAATCTTTAACAAAAGCAGCTAAAGAGAAGGTTTTTGCAGTAACTATTGTTTTCAGATGATCTTACCTGTTGTGGAGCTTCGTTTTTGGACAGTACAAGTTTCTTCCTCGCGGTCTTTTTACCCTCTGCAGCATGCTCGGATGTTTTCGGATCCTCTTTAGCGACTCGAACTCGTTTCTTGGCCGTGCTGTGGAGCTCGGTTGTGGAAGGGAACACTGTGGAGCTTAGATCGAACTCTGCCTCGGTTGAAGTTCGCTTTGGGGTGCGTGGACTCTCTTCCGCCTGCCTGGGCTTCCCAAGGTCTGGCGCCCCGGTCCGGCTCTCGGTATGATCCGGTGTGGACACGGCTTCATCTATAACGCGCAGAAATTCCGCATGAACGGATTTGAGCTGCTCGTTTTCCGGCTTGGCGGACGGAGTGTGTTGATGAGAAGATCTGGTGCTCCTCGATGACCGGGCTTGAACACTGTGTATGTCGGACACCACACGGCCTGCTGTCC